>CAUYON010033866.1:0-51702 GCA_963573935.1 Arctocebus calabarensis
CGAGTACAATGTGATGTTTATTGTATATATTGTGGAAGGATTAAAGCAAGCTAATTATAGATCCATGATCTCAAATTCCTATAGTTTGTTTTTGTTTTTTAAAAAAGGAAAACATAAAATAAAAATTTATTGTTTTAGCCATTTTGAAATATATACAACAATACTTTTAACTATCGTCACCACGCTGAGTAACAGATCCCTAAAATTTATCCTTCCTGTCTAACCGAAACTTTGCACCCTTTGACTGGCATCTCCTCCTTCCTCTTCCATTCACCCCCAGTCCTAAGCCTTTGGTGACCACCATTCTGCTGTATTTTGAGTTCAACTTTTTCAGATTCCACATATAAGTGACATCATGTAGTATTTGTCTGTATGTACCTAGCCCATTTCACTGAGCAGAAAGTCCTTCAGTTTCATCCACGTTGCTGTGAATGGCAGGATTTTGCTCTTCTTTATGTCTGAATAGTATTCTACTGTGTGTATGTAACCCATTTTTCTTCACTTATTCATCCATTGGTGGATAGTTAGGTTGCTTCCATAACACGCCTATTGTGAATAAAGCTGCAACAAACATGGAAGTGCAGATATCTCTTCGACATACTGATTTGAAATCCTTTGATTATACCCGGGAGTAGAAGTGCTGGATTGTATGGTAATTCTATTTTTAGAGTTTTGTGGAAAGTCATACTATTTTTCATAACCAACAGTCTACAAAAGTGTCTTTCTCTCCTCATCCTCACCAGCACTTATCTTTGATCTTTTGATGATAGCCATTCTAACAGCTAAGAGGTGATATCTCATGTTTTAATTTGCATTTCCTTGATTATTAATGTTGAACATTTTTCATATACCTATTATCCATTCTTGTGTCCTTTTTTGAGAAATGTCTATATAGATCCTTTGCCTATTTAAAAATTGGGTTGTTTTCGGGCTATTTTGTGCTTTTTATTTCCCATGCTTGTATTTTGCTTCTCTTATTGTCTCCTTTTCTTGATGTCTGTTGAATTGATTGTGTTTTATTTATTTCCTCTCTACCAGTTTGGGAATCATATATTACAGTAATGATATGTCCTTAAATTTTAAAAATAAATACTTCTCAAAGCTTAGGTTTAATAAGCTTTAAATAATATCTATCTCTCTTCTTCTTAGGAAATTGAGGACTGTTAGCTCTTCCAATTGTCTTTTTTTTTTTTTGTCAAGTATTATATTTACACCTTGTTCTAAAATTCCACTGAAGTTCACTTTAGTTGAGCCCAGATGGGGGTATTTTATCCAACATTTTGTGTTCAGAGTGGAAAGAGAGGCTCCCTAGGCCAGTTCTGTTTATCACATCAACTGGAGTCCTCTGATTCAGTCTGTTGGGCAAATCACTTCCTCTAGGTTTCCATTTCTGGTCTCACCTGGGATGGACTTTGGAGATGCTCTAACAAAGGAACTCTGTCATTTTGTCTAAGACTGTAGGATTCAAAAAGTACAGACCACCATCATTATGATAGTCAGTAAAAGAAGAACTCACTGTGGCCTGGGGAATCCAGACAGGCTGGAGAAGTAAGCTCGGCATGGAAGGGCAGAGAAGTCTCTGAAGCACCAGAGTGATACGTTCAAATTGAATTTCGGTAAGGTAAGTGATCAGCTGAAAGCTTTATGAAGTAGGGGAGGTTATTTTTCTGAGACAGGGAAACTCGCTAAGGTATTGTTTTGTCACAGTTGGCCTGAGGGGGTGAGGGGCTGGCTTAGAAAGGGATGAGGGGCGATGGCTTTTTGGTACTCTTATGGAATGAATCTGCAACTCCTAAGTAGCAGGTGGAGGCTAATCACATAAAAGCCGGAAGCAGGGAGCCCTGCGCTGACCCCAAAGTTTCCAGCTGGAGGTCAGGGAGTCTGGGTCCTGGGTCTTTCACGCAACCTTTAGGATTTTTAGCTAAGTGAGTGTTTGAAGACTCTAAGTGGAGTCTTCAACTTGCCCCAAGACAGAGACATCGCCGATGGGATTGACAGCAGCAGATTCATAGCCGCGTCCGTTGATACACCTGCCCCTCCCCAGCACGCGGCCCCGCCCCACGAGAATCCCGTTCATTTCCATCATCAGTACCGCCCCAGCTCTAGGCCCCGCCCCATGAGAAGAAGCCTCGCCCCCAAGCCAGGCGCCAGCCTCGGCGGTTAGACGCCGCCGAGATAGCCCCGCCCACCCCGCGGAACGGAAGTGGTATTCACACAGACGGAAGCAGGAAGAGAGAGAGCGCGGTGACGCCAGTGGCGGTGCTCCCTTCGCTGTGCAGGCTGAGCAGGCTCCTGAGCGATGGCGGAGAAGTTTGACCACTTGGAGGAACACTTGGAGAAGTTTGTGGAGAACATTCGGCAGCTCGGCATCATCGTCAGCGACTTCCAGCCCAGCAGCCAGGCCGGGCTTAATCAGAAGCTGTGAGTGTTGGCGACCTTCTCCGGACTGGGGCGCCAGCGTGGTCGGGGGCTCGCCGCCTGGTTCTGCCTTGCTGGGACCTTTCGTGAGAGGCCATTTTGAAACCCAATCAAGACCAGCGATAGTTTGCGTTTCTGGGGCCCCATCAAGGAAATAGTGGTTTCATCTTGGAGGCCCCCTGGGGAGTTGGGTCCCTGTCCCCAGAGGGGAGGCAGACCCCACAGCGAGTGCCCTAAAGCGGCCGCAGGAGAGTGAGGCTCGGAAGTTACCTGCTGTGTACACCTGACTGAGGAAGAATTAGGGATGAGGTGGTGGTTTGAAAGGTCACAGAACACTTAGTCTTTTGGGGCAACAGCCTTGGTCATGGTGTTAGGCCCTGGGATGAAGAAAAGGCAGACACACAAATAACATGCCCTAGAGAAAGGCTCACCACTTTATACGGGGCACAGACATACACTTAATTACAGCCTCGGGTTCCATACCCAGGGCTATGGGAGTAGCCAGGACCCTGGTCATCCCCGGGATGTAGGAGGCTGCAGAGGGGAGCTGAGGTTAAACCAGGCAAGAAGCTTCCTTGTTTCCAGACTCTGAGTGTGCTTCCCCGCACCGTGTGTTTACTGAAACCACACAACTGGGTTATTGTTGTTGAGAGAAGGTTTATATTTTTTCCTTCCTACACCCCCCTTACCAGCTATTTCTAATTTAGAAGGAAAATAACAAATATGTAAAGGGTCTTCCAATACTCTAAATGTGTCCTAGGAATTCGTAGCTAACTAAAGAGGTGTGAGCTGTGTGTAACCTGTCCAGGTGTGTTATCACTAGTTGGCTGGGTGGTTCTTTGGGTGGTGCTTGTGCTGTCCTGTGAATTAACCACATTCCTCTGTTTTTGCCTTTCCCCCAGGAATTTTATTGTTTCTGGCTTACAAGATATTGATAAGTGCAGACAGCAACTTCATGATATTACTGTACCTTTAGAAGTTTTTGAGTAAGTATCACTCTTGATATTAATCTCAGGTATAAGTTTCGTAAAGTTGTGATATTAATAACTACTTCTTGCTGGGCATGGTGCTTTGTGGCTGTGGTGGGTGGGCAGAGGGGACAGATGAAATTCTGGTGAGGTCTCAGCAAGAAGGTGCCCTGTGAGTTCCAATAAGGAACAGAGGCTGGAAGTTTCCTTGCAAACTGTGATGTGTGCACAGGGTCCGTTTTTAGCTCACTTGTTCATACACATGGACTGTGATTGTGGTAAAGATACGAACATAAACCTCGGCCCTATCCTCCAAGACAGTGGTTCTCAATCTTCCTCTTACCTTCCTAATGCTACGACCCTTTACTACAGTTCCTTATGTTGTGTTGACCACCAACCATAAAATTATTTTCATTGCTACTTCATAACTTTAATTTTGCTACTGTTATGAATCGTAATGTAAATATCTGATATGCAGGATGTATTTTCATTGTTAGACAGGGGTTGCGACCCACAGGTTGAGAACTGCTGCTCTAAGACTTTGGGTTTCAGTGTTGGCAAGAAGCGGGCTCCACTCTTGGGTCGTAGAATAGCCTACTCTAAGTGAGATGTTCTTGCTCAAAACAGGTTATTGAGGACACATCAAATTATGAAATGATCAACCCGTTCTGTGAGCCTGTCAGGGTTTTTTTTTTTTTGAGAAATAGATGAATTTTGTTTTGAGTTGACTATAATTTTGTTTCTTTATTGTATCATTTCAAAAATATCAGAATAGAATTTCTGAAACTTGTGATTTTGCTGTTGGTCAAGGCCAGATTTTGTATTGTTAAAAGTAACTTAATGAGGACACCGTGGCTCACGTCTGTAATCCTAGCACTCTGGGAGCCGAGGTGGGTGGATTGCCTGAAGCTCACCAGTTCAAGACCAGCCTGAGCCAGAATGAAACCTTATCTGTAAAATTAGCCAGGCTTTGTGGCAGGTGCCTATAGTCCCAGCTATTAGGGAGGCTGAGGCAAGAGGATCAATCCCTTCAGCCCAAGAGTTTGAGGTTGCTGTGAGCTATGACACCACGCAATCTACCAAGGGCGACAAAGTGAGACTCTGAGGGCGACGAAGTGAGATTTTATCTCAGAAAAAAAGAAAAGTGACTTTAATCTGAAGTGGTAATATATTGTTTTGCTTAAGTAAAACTAAATTGAATTTAGTTGGCAGTGGTTGTAAAATTTTTTTATAATGAATAATTCAGCTTAGTTGAATGATAAGAATTTCTTCAGGGTGTAGAAATAGGCAGATGATCTACAGTTGGTGAAAATTTGGTGATATTGATTTAGGTAGTTTAATTCAATCTTTAGGGATAACATATTTTGGGGGAAAGTGTTGAAAATGTCAAGAAACAGGTATATACTGTTTAAAAATAATAATGGACAGGATTTCTCTGTTGTATTTAAGTTACTTAGTTGTATTTAGTACAGTGGTATGTCAAGGTCCCCTCCCTGCCTCACTTTTTCCCTTTAAGCAGTGGAACATATGTAAAAGTCTTGGAGCAGTCGGGGAGGGAGAGGACTCTGTTGCTTATAGCTGTCTGTCCCCCCCACCAGAGGCTCTGGCAGTGGGACTGGATCCCGAGCAGAGGCTGTGTCTTAGCCAGCTGTCCTGTGGCACCCCAGGCCTGAAGCCCTGGTTTCTTTTTTGTCAAACACTGCCTTACTTTACAGGTTGTTATCGTGATCAAAAAGGTAATAGCATGAAAGCATTTTGAAAAAGTGTTCAACAGATGTTGAATAAGTGTGAAATGATATGGCTTGTGAAGCTTGCTAGAGTTTATAAGTGGTCATTACTTGATTTCATGAGTTTTCATATTAGAGTTTATATGAAGTCAGATTATCTGTACTTGTTTAAATGAGGGAATCTTAATTTGTCTGGTTCCTGGACTAGGTTTTGTCTAAACAGGGACATGTGTAGATGTATATCCAGAAGACTATAATAGTCCAGAAAGACTATATTTTTTGCCATAATTTTCAAAAAACTAAAAATAGGCATCATTTGTGAAAATGCTAATTGAGATATTTCGTGTTTCCAGATATATAGATCAAGGTCGAAACCCCCAACTCTACACCAAAGAGTGCCTGGAGAGGGCGCTGGCTAAGAATGAGCAAGTTAAAGGCAAGATTGACACGATGAAGGTGAGACCCTTGAACAGGAGAGGTGTCGGAGCCCGTGGGAGAGGCTGTCCAGGGGGGCTTCCTTGACACACTGTCACTCTTTCTCATGTTTGGTAGAACACTGGCTGTTTCATTACATACCAACTGAGATTTCTGAATTGTCATAGGTGGTAGGTAAAGTTAGATCTCACTGAGCCGTGTGGTAGCATAAAAGACAAATTGATAATCTTCTAAGAAAATTCAGGTTAATTTTTGTGCCTGGCAGGTGTCACGGGCTAACTGCTGGTTTTCCTTGTTAAGTCTGCACTGTGTGTCTCTGCCTTCTGGTCACTGCCGTGTGGATTCCTGCTGTTGCAGGCTTTTCCTGTATTCAGGGTTCTTTGGTTTGGAGGATTCTTGAATATTGGTTTTCTTCTCTTTCTCCAGCTTCTGACTTCTCAACCCCATTTCACCATACCTACTACCATGAAATACTCCACAGAAAACTTGCTTGCCTTGATGAGATTTAGGAAATTGCCTTAAACATGTAATGTGGATTTTTTATTTCTTATATTGACTCACACATGGTTCACCTTGGCCTTTTGTTTCTTTGTTTGGGTTCCAGTGGCCTCTCCAGTGCCTGCAGCACCCAGCCCTGCCTGCTTCTCCTACCACTTGACCCTTACTCTAATCACAGTTTTCCACACTGGCCAAGTTTTTGTTTCTGGAACATTCCCAGACCCTTTACTTTGTGTTCTTTTCTTCTGCCTGAAACTCTTCCATGTTCTCTCTGCACAATGGACTCTATCCTCTGGTCTCAGCTGATTTCACCTCCTTGGAGGCCTTTCCTACCACTCTTCTGTGAAGTAACTCTCTTTGAGAACACTGGTCAGGGTTCTCTGTTCTGTCTCTTCCCCAGCTGCTGAAGCTCCAGGAGCACAGGGCATATGAGTGTTCTGTTCTTGCTGATGCCTGGTGCCCACCCAGCTCCAGATGGCACAGGGTAGGGTGGTCTCAGTGGCCTCTGGACACGCTGAGGCTTCTGGGTGAGGGGAGGAGCTCTGTCAGGAGGCCTGCCCTGCCACGTGCAGGTCAGAGGGCTCCCTGGGTTCAGCCAGATGACTCTGGACTACAGGTCAGTAGTAAGAGCTGCAGGTGGTGTTTGCTGTGGTTTGTTCATGTTCAAGGAGCCCACAACTTTATTTTCCGTTTGTCAGTTTGGAACTGCAGAGTTGCTAAGCCCAGCCTCGCCTTCAGAACCTCATAGAGTTTTCTATCAATGGCACATAGTGATGGTTTTGGTCATTTTGGTCCTTTTGGTGCAGATGAGTGAGAGTTGTGCAGCAGACACAACCATGTCTGTATGAAGGTGCCGGTCCCAGCGGCTGGGCGGGTGGCTTTGGGCAGTGCAGACACACCCTGGTGACAGCTGCTCCTCTGCACTGTCATTTCCTCTCTTCTGAAATGGTGGCATTCCTAAGTCAGTTCTGTGGCCTTCCGGTGCTCAGTGGGCCTTGTATTTGAACTTCTAAAAGCTCTATTTTAAATAGCAATTGCAGTGCTGGAGCGAAGAGCCCCTTTGAAAATGTATTTCTAAATGAAGTGTGATTTTCTGTTTGTGCCCGTAGCGCTTCCTATTAGTATAGCCTATAAGAAATGCAGATATTTCCTGCTTCTGTGATCATAGTAAGTGTTATGCTGGTGAGCAAGATCAAGAAGCCACAGCTTTTGGAATAGATAATGTGGTTCCAGGTGTGTGGGAAGGTTTTCATTGAACTGTTTGCACACAGTGAGTTGATGTGGTTCAGGTTAATAATTGCTTAATTAAATATTATTTGAAGATTCCTTTTACGTATTCTGTATGCAAAAATCATTTCCACCTGTGTGGCTGACTGCCTGAAGGAGGTTCTCTTTCTTTTAATTTGAGCAAGAGGAAAGAGGTGCTATTTGAACACATAGTTCTCTTTCAGGAATGTGCCAGTGTACCTTGAACAGGGTTGCAGAGGTTTGTCTGGGACTGAGATGCCACGTGCATCAGGCAGGCAGGCAGGAGAGGACCAGGCAGCTCCATGGAGGGGAGGCCGGGCTTGGAGCTTTAGGAGGAGTTTGAGGGCTCTATGCAGGGAACAGTGCGTCGTCTTTAACTTGGACTGATGGGTCGCAAACAAAGTTATCTTGATGGTGTATATTTTTCTTTGTAGAAATTTAAAAGCTTGTTGATTCAAGAACTTTCTAAAGTATTTCCAGAAGACATGGCTAAGTATCGAAGCATCCGGGGGGAAGACCACCCCCCTGCCTAACTGCTCAGCCCTGTGTGGTGATCCCTTGAGTCCTTCGTGCATCGCTGTGACTTTGAGTGCCGAAGCCGCCTTCTTGCTGAGGCAGGACTGGGCCCTGAGCCTGTCCCCCAGTCCCTCTGACCTGTCGTTTGACCTCAGGGGATGGCGGGGCTGGAGGAGGAGCAGGACCGTGTCCCACTGACCCAGCCGTGTGCATGTCGTCATCTGGCCCTCAGACTGATGGTTCCAGTCACTGGATGATCCCTTTGCTCTCCGTCGGCAGGCTGGGCACAGGGAATAGTATTAAAAATCACTAAATTGATTGGCAAATTAAAAGTTTTAAAAAGTTCTGCCTAATATTTTTCTTTTTATGTACTTTTTCTGTTCCATTTTATTATGGTGTGAGAAAACTAAAAAGGTAGGAAAAATTAATAAAGGAAAATTACAATTGGTTTAATGTGGGAAGTACTTAAGTTGGTTTTGTATCCTGCATTTTCAAATACAGTGGGTAAAGAATGTCTGAAATGTAACTAAGCTTTCCTGGATGTACAGTAAGCCCTGTGCATTCATGTGGCTTATTCATGTAATCATGTTGTAACATTTTTACAATGTAGTACAGTATATCTTGTAAACAGTTTTTATTTCCCCAAGTGTTAATAATATTCAGAAGCAAATTTGTTCTCCAGGCTTTGAAGCAGGAAAAACTAAAACAGAGTCCTGGTTTTCCCTTTATCCTCTTGGTGGAGGTCGTAATGGTACTAAAGAGCACAGGGTTTCCTGGCGCTATTGGCGATGCCCTATAGGCAGCTGACCAGCTTCGATGGGCTCACAGGTCCTGTGGGGTTGTGTTAAACTGCAGGCTCCATCGCAGGGGGTCCAGACGGGTGCTGAGAGCTGGCTGCATTTCTCTTGCACTGTGGGGTGCGCTGGTGCTATGATCGTGGCCACACCTGGAGTTGTCCTTTTGTGGTGTGGGTCAGGGTTGACCTGTAGGGCTCCTGAGCTGCTGTGTTAGAAGGGTGGGTCCCATTTCAGGCTTGTTGAGGCGTGCGTCAGGATGGAGACTGGGAACCTGCATTAACCTGCTTCTCCTGAGTGGTCCTGAGCCTGCCTAGATCTGAGCAAAGGATGCTGTGATGAAGCTCAGAAAGCTGGGTCGTTTAGACAAAAATTGATTTTCCCACAGTTTTGGAGGCTAGAAGTTCAAAGTCACGGTGCCAGCAGAGTGGGGTCTCCTGGGCTTCGCTCCTTGGCTCACGATGGCCACCTCCTTGCTGTCTTTACTTCACATGGTCTTCGTGTGTGAACGTCCCTGGTGTCTCTTCTGTGTCCTAATCTTCCTGTCCTATGGGACAAGGAAGAACACAACAGAAAGGATACTAATTAGATGGTATTAGGACCTACACCAAGGACCTTATGTTAATCTATTCACCTCTTTAAATCTCCAAATACAGTCATGTCCTGAGGTCCTGGGTTTGGGTCTTTGATATAGGAATGTGAGGTGGGGGTACAATTCAAAACACTTCCAAAGAGGGTCTTATTTGCTAGGAGCAGGTGTTAGGCCCCCTTGAAAAGTTGGTGTTTCACAATTAGCAGTTCTGTGGCAGAGAGGACGCCGTCCCAGGTGTAATTTTCAGCAAGGTTAGAGGTGCCCTGTGCAGTCGGTTCTGGTTCCAGCAGGCCCTGCTCCGAGTTGCTTTTGCTTCTTCAAAAGCGACTATCCCTTGCTGTGCAGGGGTACTGGGGACGCAGGGCTCAGCAAACTCGCCCACACTGTCCACGTGGCCCTGCTCAGTGGACCGTCCGCAGTCCTGTGAGCTGCAGGGATGTTCTCTGTATAACACAGATCAGAGACTCGGCTGCAAAGCAGTTAAATGACTCGCTCAGGTCACACAGCTAATCGGTAGCAGAGCTGGGAGTTTTCATTTCCCCTGCGTTGGTTCCTGGCAGGTCCACAGTTGTCCCTAATTCCCCTCTTCTGGGTCCTGAGATACGAAAGACGGTGTGTATTTTTCTTTGTGGAAATTTAAAAGCTTGTTGATTTATGAACTTTCTGAAGTATTTCCAGAAGACATGGTTAAGTATCTGAGCTCCATTCTGTTCTGACTAATGTGAGGCTGTTCATGCCTCCCTCACCAGGGGTCAAAGGACAGCCAAGGATTCTTCCGAGTCGGGGTGACGGCTTGACCACAGGAGCCTTTTGAACAGAAAGGGGCAGCTGAGAGTTAGCACAGCCCCAGATTCCTTGCTCTGTCCATGTGAGTGTCCTGGGGCTTCTGGACAAATGACCGCAAACAACAGACATCTGTCACAGTTCTGGAGACCAGAAGCCTGACACGAAGGTGTCGGCAGGGTGGGCTCTCTGTCAAGGCTCCAGGGCAGGAGCTGCTTTTGCTTCTTCCAGCTCCGGTGGCCTGGTGCTCCTGGGCTGTGTGCCACCTCACTCTGGTCTCCCCCTAGTCTTCCGGGACACTTGTCGTTGGACACCTGGATAATCCAGAGTGATCTTGTCTTGAGATTTCAATTTGTTACATCTGCAAAGACCTTTTTCTAGCTGTGGCCGCATTCCCCGCTCCTTGTGGGCGTCTCTTTTAGGTGGCCCTCATTCAACCCCCACTGCCCTCAGGCAGGTCAGGCCTCCGCTCCCTGGCCTTGCTGAGGTCAGGGCCGGCCCCGATGATGAAGGGGAAGTCACATTCACGTGCTACCCTGTCAGTCCCTCCAGACCCCAGAGCTCAGCCCACTGTCCGC
Source organism: Arctocebus calabarensis (assembly GCA_963573935.1). Taxonomy (NCBI): domain Eukaryota; kingdom Metazoa; phylum Chordata; class Mammalia; order Primates; family Lorisidae; genus Arctocebus; species Arctocebus calabarensis. The sequence goes on from CAUYON010033866.1 coordinate 10,558, forward strand.
CGTAATGTCGGTGGTGCTCCTGCGTGGAGCGTGTAGGAGCGAGGCTGGCCGATGCCCTGAAAGGAGGGGACCCGACTGGAGACAGAAGTAGTGTTTGTGTTCTTTGTCCCAAAGGACCTTTTTTAGCTTTTTGAAAGAAAAATGACTCATAAAAAGAAAGGAAGAGAAGGGAAGGAAAGAAGGGAGCAAGGAAGGAGCGAGGAAGGAAGAAAAGAGGAAAGAAAGAATGAAAGAAAAAAAGAAAGAATGAGAGAGAGAAACAGAGAAAGAAATAGAGATAAAGAAAGACACCGGGCCTTCTGGCTTGGTGGTGGGTGGCAGAGGGGTCGCAGCCAGGAGAGCCCCAATGCTGACAGGTGGCCCTGCTGGGTAGAGGCCTCGGAGCTGCACGTCTGCTGTTTATGGCGCAGGCTGTGTGGGATGTGCCGGGTGCGTGTGTGGGCAGCTGGGGCTGCTCCCCGCACGCAGATCCCAGAGAAGGCCTGCGCTTCCTTGGTGCCCATGTGGAGGTCGGTAAGTCAGGTTCCCTGAGCAAGGCCCAATATACAAGCTCCGCTCACCACCCACACAGTGGGTACACTTGGTAAGTGCGTGGCAGACACAAAGAGATGTCCAGCTAAGTGCGTCCAGCTAAGTCTAAACACCTCGAGGACCTGGGAAGAGGGCCGTTTCTGGCTTCAGTGTTCATTCCACACAGACCCCAAGCTCTCCAGGGGCTGTATCCATGTGGACGTGGAGTGCATTGTTCCTCACGGGTTGTGGTGGGGGTGGCCCTTTGAAGAATGATCACTCCAGTCACAAGCAGACCAGAGGGCACGAAGATTCCGTCACAAAGCTCATCTGAGTACACATGTTTTGTAGGCACATTATTGTTTCAAATGACCAGGAAAGCAACTTTTCACCATTGACTGGGCAGAAGCCAGCCTTTCTGGGCTGGCCGACTGGCCATTGGTGGTGTGGCTTGTCACAGATGGGCCTGTGACTTAAAGCCCTGTGCTCTGTCCACCACCTGGAAGTTTTGTTCACGCCATGTGTACCCAAGAACTGAAACTGACACTTAAACAAGAAAGATTCCTCCAGAACAATCATGAAGTCTGGTTGGTTTGTGGTTCCCGGGTCGACCCACTTGGGGGTGTTCTGTGATCCAGGTGGGCGCAGCTTGGGACCCAGCTCCCCCAGTGCACATGGGAATCCTGGAGAGCCCAGGTCCGCTGGGCTTGTGTCCCTGCAGTTGCCCCGAGGGCTCTGCCATCTGAGGTTTGGCTCATGGTAGTGCTTGGCCTTTGAGGCAGACACATCAGCCTTAAAATGTCACTACTGCAAGTGGTTCCAGCTGCCGTTGTTCTCAAGAGCCTGCAGTGTCACCAGCTTTATGGGGAGACCTTGACGCTGTCTCACAAACCCTTCTTCATGATGGCACTAAGAGCCAAGGGCACGGGTCATGGGCTCCATGTCAGGCACTGTGACCAGGTGGCAGGTGCGATGACTGCTGCCTCATTCAACTCACAGGGGCACCAGCGCCCACAGGAAAGAGGGGTATTTCTAGGGTCACACACAGGAGGCAAACCACAGGCTGGATTTTGCTCAGAGCATCCACTGCTCAGATAGACTTAGGCGAGGGGACCTGGCCACCCCATCAGACGTGGAAGGTGTGGAGGGTGCCGGAGAGGGAGCGGAGGCATGTAAGGGAAGGTGGTCTGCCTCGTGCTGAGGGATGCCAGGTGGGCAGCCCTGTGTGTGCTGGCATGAGGGGGCTCAGTGTTTCACACGGGAATTCACCTGGATTGGCAAGGGCTGGGTTCATTGCTGGTTTGCGGGGGTCCTAAAGGGAGAGGGGACTGTATTAGGATGGTTGGTCAGGAGAGCAGGTGCCAAAGGGAAGCAGTGATCCCTGTGTGGGAGACAGATTCACCCTGCCCACAACAGAGTAGCAGGCGCTTCAGGGAACGGGCCTCAGATCTCCAATTCCCAGCTCTAGTTAGAAGGTGGTTTCTATGTAATTAACAAGCCAAATGAAGTAATAGTAATAGGCTTCATTCCCCACAATAAGGTGTGTATTTTTGAGCTGTGTGACGGGGTGTATGCACGCTTGTACATAACCATTCAGTCTTTTGGGGTGACAGGGATAAGGCAAAGCTGTGGATAGGAGCTTATGCTGGGGTGAACAGTATCCCCCCAACATCCATGTCTACCTGAAACCTCAGAATGGGACTTTATTTGGAAATAGTTTTGCAGAAATAACCAGTAAACCAGTGAACTGTAGTGGACTTAGTAAGCCCTAAATCCAGTGACCTGTGTCCTAACGGAGAAAAAATCGAGACAGGCACACGGGAGAGGCTGCCACTCAAAGGGGGTGGCAGCTATGGAGGGAGGCCCTGCACGGCGCTGAGGACCTCCTGCAGCCGGGAGAACCAGGGGGGTCCCACCCTGGAGCCTTCAGAGCCAGCACAGCCCTGCCGACACCCTCAGAACCATGAGGGCCGAGACTTCTGTGGTGTCAAGCCACTCAGCTTTTGATAATTTGTCACTGCAGCCTGAGGAAAGTAATGGGCGAGCCAGATGACCGAGGCAGGAGGCGGCACAGAGTGAATGAGCTTCCCCGGCCAGGAACGTCCATGTCAGTGGGGCTGTCCGAGGCGCTCAGCTCCCACGTGGACCTGGAGACCTGCCGAGTGTGCGGGGACACCCTGCAAGTTCTGCCCACTGCAGGTGGGGGTCTCCCCGCAACTCCCTGGGCGCCCTGGTGAGTCCCCACTTCTCCCTCTCACTACCCGTCCTGGTTTGGGAGCTGGTTGCTGCAGCTCAGAGCGCCGCCTGCCGAGCGGGATCGGTGTAGAGGCCTGGGGCACACTGTCCACTGAAGGGCCCCGGTGGCGCTTCTGGAGGACAGAGAACCACCTCACAGAGTTTGTTTCCCCTGTGGGTAAAGGAGCAGCTGACTCATGGTTACTCTCTGTGCTGCTTGGGACTGGGGGGTAATCACTCAGTGGATTGCAATTGGTCAATAAAGGGCTGCTTCAGTTATTTCTGTCTTCATTTTCCTGAGTCTGATTGGTAGTATTTTTTGTACATCCCACCCTCCGACATGGCCCAAGTGACACTCAGTGCTGGATTTGTGCGGGTGAGGTAAGGACGGTGATGCAGAAACACGGCACAAAGCAACACGCTTAGTCAAGCTCAGGGTCGGCCCTCAATTGCTCCGGCCAGAACCTGAACACCAAGACAGAAAGGAGACACACTGGCCATCGCTGTGATCGGGGTAGAGGCCAGTCGGGGTTCCCACAGCTGCCATTTCCACAGCAGAGCCGTGCGATCCTGAGGGTGGGGAGGGAGGCAGCCTCACGCAGCCGCTGAACGTGCCTGAGCAAACGAGGGCTGCGCTGATGGGACATTTATTTCTGGCTTTATTTATAGCATCACCAATTCAGAATCAGAAATCAGCTAAGTGGCAGAGAGGTGGGGTGTCCCTTGTGACTCATCATGGCTGGGGCTTCTCAGTGCTCAGGGGGTCACGTGTCTGTCCCTTTGTTTCCTTCATGCTACTGCTCCTTGCCCAGCTCTGCCTGCCACGGTCCATTTGCTGTCTGCTCCTACAGTTGGCTCCTTGGGGTTCTGTGACTGCGTTCGATTCTGCAAAGCCTTTCAGCAGAGGCAACTGCAAGTGAGACGCGCCGGCTGCCAGAACCTCTCAGGCAGGCTTTTAGACCCTCTCATTTTTGTTGGGGAATAGTGTTCCCAACTGGGCTTGTGCTGGGATTATTCACAGTGGATTCAGCAGCATTGATATTTTTCCATTGTCTTTAAGGTTTTGAAGGATTTTTTGGGGTGAGTAATCTTATATAGTATAAAACATCAGTATAATCCTTTATAATTTAGAAATAATTTTACATAACTGATCTCAGTTGATATAAATATACATTGAAAATAATTCTCCACATATGTGTATATGTTGTATATATGATTTTATCACAATTATTGTCCTGTGCCATTTCATGCAGGGTGGCTGCAAATTAGGGAAGCTTTGGCCAACCGTAAGTTGAAATATAGAAACCAATTTTTCTCCTATGACAGCAATTTTGAGTTGTCTACCTCCACGGCTATGGCTGTCACAGGCATCGGCCAGGACCCAAGCTCTTCAGCCTATCTCCTCTGCTCACCTCAGAAGAGGGTTTTGTCTTCACACCACACAATGGCTGCTGCCCTGCCAGGCATCCTGTCTACATTCCAGTCAGGAAGGATGTACAAGAGGAAGGGCAAAGTGTGATGGGCAAAAAGAGTTCTCATGTGGAGCCTTTGCCATTTTCTTCTAGAAAGGGATTTCTCCCTCAGGACTTCTGCCTGATTCTTACTGGCCAGACATTGCTTCATGGCCACCTAATTACCAGGGAGTCCGATGATGTTAAGCTTAACTCTTAGAGTCTTTAGGATGGTTGTAGGCAAGAGCAGAGGTGACGGCAAAGGGGTTCATCAGGCAGCCTGCAGGGCCTGCTTGAGCACATCTAGAGTGAAGGTGACCTGGGTTTCCACTCTCTGGGTGCTGATATTGGTCCTGAGGAAAGTTGCTTCATGGAAGTAACCTAAGGCTAAGGTTTGAATTTCATGTAAGCAGTTATGGCCAGGTGCAGCACTGTGAGTTTTCAAGTTCAGGTCTTTTACACCAAGAGCTCAAGGTACTGGGTGCAGGAATATGTCACATCCCACTGTCCAGGTAAAGTTCTGGAATGAGAAGAAAACCAGAGACTGATGCAGGCTATCTGCAGGCCGGGTGACGACACTGCTGATGGTGATGCCAGATCAGAGGCCGAGTCTGAGGCCCGTTTCTGCTCTGTGCCTGGACTGCCCCAGGCTCCCGGCCATGGCCTCCTCATGGCCCCTGCATCTGGTGGTCCCAAGTCAGGAGCAGAGACCAAGACACACAACCACACTCACAAGTCAAGAAGAGTGTCGTCCTGGTCCTGTGGTGGGAGGGTTCCCCCATCTCAACCTGAAGGTCCTTGGAGACACAATGGCTCCCATGTCACCTGTGGCTGTGTGGGGGATGAACGGGGGTGGGGTCTTCGGTGCCTATGTTGCCAACAACCTCTCTTCTACTGCCACCCTTTGTCTTACCTCCCCGTCCCCACGCAACTCCCCGGTTCTCAGGTGGGGGAGGAGGGTGGGTGCCAAGCCACCCCCAGTATCTACAGCCTTCCTTTCCCTTCTTGAAAATGCCCTGAGTGGCTTTCTCAGTCTCCACCCACAGTGGGGCTGAGGATGAGGAAGGGTCTGTCCTGCCACACCTGCCTCAGTCATGCACAGTGCGCGCGCCCACCCTCCAGGGACACTCATCTTTCCAGGTACATGAGCAGGAGTGGCACATATTTTATGGTGTCCTCTGCACAGCCCGTTTCTGCCCTGGCCTTTATGAATCTGCAGACGCGTGCAGCCTGGAGAGTCCCCAAAGGGACATTCACACAGTCGTCCACTGATTCAATCAAAGCAAGCAGCTGGGGCCCGGGTGCAGCTGAGTTATGAAATTAAGCCACAAAGCAAAGCACAGGGTGGGCCTTTTATGTGAACTCTTGTTCCAACTGACCGCTTAAGTTTAGGACGTGCGTGAAAATTGAATGAATCCTCAGATGTGTGATGTGCCCCACTGTGAGGCTAACTGCGTTGCAGAAGCACGTGGAGGCCGTTGTCATTCCTATTATTGATAACCATTTATTAGCTGTCTGCGGTGTACAACAGAGGGCTTACTCAGCACGGCGCGCCGCCCCCCCTCCCCTGAAGCCGGGCCTCCCGGTATCGACTTGGCCTGTTCCTCTTCGCTGCTCCTGTAAAACATAAATAGTTTCTTGTTTGTACAAATGTTATTTTACACAGCAAGAAAAAAGACAGTAGGCTCAGCTCTGTTGTTTCCCAAGCTTGTTTTCTGTAGCACAGAGCACCTGATCACACACTTCATTTTCATAAACTATATACATCCTTCCAGAGAGCCAGAACTCCTCTAAGCCGTGCCCCGTGAGAGGATCTTAGGTGTGCTGCGAAAAATGTTAAAGACCGTTAATTAAATTGTTTTTGAAAGTAGTTCAAAGAACAGTAAGTATATTCTTTTTCCGCTTTAATTTTCGATCAACATAATTTAAGTGTGCCGTGAAAGTGTAAGCACAGGTTCAAGTGTGCTGTGAGATGGCAAAGGTTGAAAACCCTTCTCTTGGCATACATTTAGCTTCACGCGTAATGGGATCCTAGTGTACACCATTCAGTATTTCATTTCCTCCCACCCAGAACCTCCTTGCAGACCTTTCCTTGTCAGCTTGTCCAGGATGGACTCAGGCTCAGTGGCAGAGCCCCCTGGTGAGGACGAGGCGCAATGCACTCGGCTCCCTGGGACGGCCTCTAGGTCTTTCCCTTTCGTCAGCTGACATCTGGTCATTCCCTTGATGATAATTTTTTGAAAATACAGTTACATATATTTTAATTTTGATAAATATTGCCAAACAGGTTTCACCAACTGGTCCCCCTCCCCTGCCCAAAACAGCCCATGGATGCCCCTGCTTTGATTCGTGTTTCTGAGCCCCTGGCTGTCTGGCCCCCTGCAGAGGTCAGCGTTAGAGCTAGGTTTCTCAGCGATCGGTTCAGAAGCTGTTATGTGTGCCACACACATGTTCGCGCTTACCCTGTTCCTCTCCTCGTTCTCCAGAATGGTCCTGACAATGTCCCTATACTGTGTCAAGAACAGAGAAAGTGGCTGTGAGCTGTGGGGCTCGTCCAGGGGCTGCAGGTGAACCAGGGGAATGAGGGATGCATCCTGGCTGGACTGCCTGGACTGACCTCCGCCCTCCTGGCTGGCCATGCAGTACCGTCAGGTGAGAGAAGTAAAAAAACAAAAGGGAAAAGACCAGCAGCTACTAGCAAAGGAGCAGAACACAAAATGTAGGTGTGTTTGGGTGCTGATGGGGGAGTCAGAGAGATGCACTGACTCTTCAATTAATAAAACCAGACTTACAAATATAGTCTTGTGTCACTTAGTAATGGGGATCCGCAGCAGGAAATGGGCCAACCATTGACCAGAATGTCATTATTCGGGACCTGACTGGGCTTCAGTCTGATGCGTGGCTGTCACAGTCCCTGCTCTCTCCCATACACAGACACATGCACACACATGCAGACACAAGTACACACTCACACATGCACGCACTGACAGACACATGTATACACTCACAGGCACACGCAGGCACACACACATACACGCACTCAGACACACACAGGCATACACAGACACATGCACACATTCACATGCACACACTCCTGCACACACAGACATGCAAAGACACGCGCACACACAGGCACAGAGACACATGCATACACATACATGCACAGGCACACACATGCACTCACAGACACATGCACGTGGACACATGCAGGCACATATATATGCACACAGACACACGTGTGCATGGACACACATGCACACAGACATGCACATACAGACACAGAGATACAGGCACACACACACATGCACACACAGACATGTGTAAATCACATGGCAACTCCTCACGCCTATAGCCTCTTCTGTGAGAGTCCCCTCCTCTAAGGTCCACTAGAGGGGTCTGTCCCCTCTCCACCCCTGCGGTCCCCAGTGGAGGAGCCCCAGCTCTGCTGCCTCCTGCATGACATGGGCATCTTCACCTCTCTCCTCCAAACCCACACTCCTCCCCAGCATGTGTCCTGTTGCTGCTGTACTGACCCACGAGCCCACCTGCTTAGTCCCTGGGATTTTGGTGCCCAGATCATGATGTTCCTCCCATTTTCCTTCCTGTCACCATTTCTAAACCCCTAGGGAAAATCCATCAAATGCCTGGTCTCTGTCTTGGGACCTCCTCAAAGCTCCAGTCTTTCCCCAGCCCACCTTGCCCACCTTCTCCTGTACCTGCACCCCTGGCTGGCATCCCCCCGCACATCTCCCCTTTCTACCGACTCCTGCCACCTGCCCAGTCCCCTGATGACCCCCTTCACCGTGCTTTCTGGCCTTCATCACAGCTTCTGATTCATCATTTCCCCCCACTTTTGCCGCCCAGCTTCGGCTCCACCCTTCTGTCCCTTCTTACCCAGCTGAGAGTCCCTGGTTCGTCACATGACCCCTTCTTTTCCTCTTTTAAGCACCCTCAGTTCCCTTGCCCTCTTCTAATTCACTTGGAAACCTCCCAGCTCTGATTAAACTCATCCATCCACCTTAAGAATCTGAACGTTGAAGGAGAAAATTACACAGCAGGGCTGAGGCTCACATTAGATTCCTACCTGCTGATCTCAGAAGGGTTCCCAGGAGCCTGAAGTCCAGCTGGCTGTCCTGATGTCCTCACTGCCCCCTCTCTGCGGCCTTTGCTGGGAAACAAGGCAGCCGGGAGTCCCCGTACTCAGTAGTGTCTCTTAGACCTGGGGAAGCTCTGGCAGACCCAGGGATGCTAACTGTCTCATGCTCAGGCTACCTCCCAATTATGTTGGCTTATCTAGGGCTTCGGCATAATTAGATTATATTATGTTTTCCCCATTTTGTTGAAGTGTAGGTGCGTATTAGTTTCCTGCAGCTGCTACAACAAATAACCACAAATATGGTATCTTAAAAAATAAGAATTTAGTCTCTGATAGTTCTGGAGACCAGAAGCCTGAAATTAAGGTGTCTGCAGGGCTGTGCTTACTCTGAGCTCTCGGGAAGGTCCATCCCACTTCCAGCTTTTGGTGGCTCTGGATGTTCCCTGGATCGTGGCAGCTTCACTCCAAGTGCTGCCTCCATCTTCACACAGCCTTCTCTGTCTTTGTGTGTCTGTTTCTCTCATTTTAGATTTCTGGCCCAGGTGGATAATTCAGGATAAGCTTTTCCTTCCAAGATCCTTAGCATCATCACATCTTTGCCATAAAATGGTAATATTCACTCTTTGTTCATAAAGGACTCCAGGAACTAGGATGTGGATATATCTTTTGGGGGACTATCATTCTGCCTAGCACACATAGACATAAGGAAAAAGGACAAATCCTAAGTACATAGTTCATGAAATTGTCACCAACTGAACACACTGAGGTAAACAGGGTCCACATGGGAAAAGCACACCCTGCCAACACCCCACAGCCCCTCATGCCCCTTCCCTGGACCACAGTTCCAGTGCTGGGCAGCACGGCTTTCAGCCACACGTCCATGGAACCACCTTATGTGTGCACTTTTTTGTCTGCTTCTTTTGCATGTCATTATTTGTGCAATTTATCCCTTTCCGTGTGTACAACTGAAGCTTGTTTATTGCTTCCATTAGCTCTGCTTGGTATGAACACACCGCAGCTATTAATCCATTCTACTGCAGGTAGGCTGGAGGTCACTGTTGGTGTTCCACAACTATAAATTTTGCTAGTGTGATGACTTGTGGGCTTACATCTTTGCATACACACATGTACTCATTGTCACTGGTGAACACTTAGGAGGGGGTTGCTGGGCAATAGAGAAACACATTTCTAGGGTCAACAGTTCCTGCCAAACTCAGCTTCAAAGGGATGAGTAAACTCATTCTCCATCAAGTGTCAAAACTTGGGTCACACAGCCCTACTCACGAGTGGTGCCACCTTCGCCACTTCTGAGGTCCTGGAGCGTGTGTGGAGTGTCGCGTTGTGACAAAGGGAACGTCGACCACCTTTCATCTGTTTCATCCTCTCGTGTGTAGTACCTGCCTGAGTCATTTGATTATTTCTTTAAATTGGGTGGTTTGGATGTATTGGGTTTGTAGGGATTATTATTACTTTTTTTTTGGAGACAGAATGTTACTTTATTGCCCCTGGTAGAGTGCTGCGGCATCATAGCTCATAGCAACCTCAAACTCTGAGTCTCAAGAGAGTCTCTTGCCTCGGCCTCCTAAGCAGCTGGGCCTACCTGTGCCTGCTATAACATCTGGCTATTTTTATAGAGTGGGTCTTGCTCTGGCTCAGGCGGTCCACCCACCGCAGCCTCCCAGAGAGCTGGGTTTACAGGAGTGAGCCGCCGTGCCTGGCTGCAGGGGTTATGACTTTTTCACTCTGGATAGAAGTCTTATCACATACATGCCTTGTGAATATCATTCTCCTTTGTGGGCTGACTTCTCCCTCCCTCGGTGGTGTCTTTTGGTGAACATTATTTCTTCATTTTAACGTGGTCCACTTTTTCTTCCCTTTATGGTTTTAGTGTGTTTTTGTTCTTCTCTCATAGTTTCTCCTTAAAGCATTATTGTTTCACCTTTCACGGTTACATTTACAAGCCTTTCGGGATTAAATTTGTAACCCGTGTGAGGTAAGGATAGCCCCCTGTGGACTGCCCCTCGGTCTTTGAATCCACCACTTGTATTTTCCCTCCCTTCACTCTGCCTTCCTGACTTCTGTGCTTCAGGGACTCTCCTTTTCCTGTTTCCTGGGGTGGGTTTTGTGTGGGTGGCAGCGAGAGGGGGAAGGGACAGGGATGGGAGGTGGCTCCTGTAGCTCTGTCCACCCTCGCCTCCCTCAGCCCATCTGAGCTCTGGCAGGGGGCAGTGCTCATGGCTCTCACCCTTCCCTCTCTCTTTCCTCCCCCCTGCCGCAAAGCTCCCCCCCTGTTTAATTCCAGCCATGCCCCTACCCCTGCGGCCTTCGGCCCTCTGCGCGCACTCAGCCTGGTGTCCCGCCTGCCGAGCTCACCTTTACAGCGGCGTCCAGACCCACCATGCAGCACAGCATAGCACTGTGTTTCCACAGAGGTCTGCCGGCCTTGGGGCGGGGGCTGTGCCAGTTCCCTCCTGGCCAACTGTTTCTGTTGACATGTGTGAAACTTGACTACTTATTCTAGGGAAACAGACCTGACGTTCAGACCAGGTCTGAGAGTGAAAGGGAAGCTCTTAGAACATGTGACTGTAAGCTGCTACGTCTGTTGTCTCAGTGGCTTTTGCCCTGGGGTGTGTCATAAGCACACACACCATGTCCCATGCCATTCTGAGAGGAGCTCTGAATCCCCGCAGTGTCCTGCCAACCTGACACCCCACAAGTGTTATTCCCAGTGTGAGTACAAGGCTCTCCCAACCCCCTGGGAAACTGTACTGCAAGGTGAGGAGATGGGCCAGGTGTTCGTGTGCTAGAGAGACTGCCACCACCCATAAAGCCATTTCCATGTTTGGGGCCCACAACTGACTCCTAGGCCGGGGGTCTCCACACGGTGGTAGGTCTGGACACCACCTGCCCCTGTCTTGCTGGGTGCCAGGTGTCACTGCTGGGTGCTGGGCCCTGTTGGGGCTGTCCCACTTCTCTCTGGGATGACCATGAAGAGCTACGGCTCTGCTGTGCCGAGAGAAACACTCCGTGACACCCTTTGCATTCAGACCTCCCAGGACGAGATGACATAGGCAAGAAAGTCCCCCCAAGAGGACCTGGTGTGATTGGCGGCTTGTGCAGGGATGTCTGTGCCTGGAGTGTTTGCTGAGCCTCGGGGCCCTGCTGAGGAATGTCCTCGTGTTTGCCAAGCGACACTCTGACATCGATCTTGAAAAACAAAAGCTGAGACAGAACAACAAAAACCACATCAGTGACAGCGGGAAAGCTCCCTCTGCCCCTTGCCAGTTTCTCCCCCTTCCCTCCTCTGTACGAATTGCTGATGTTATCTTTGGGTTCCAGCCATAAAAGGAAAGTATTCTGTAAATGACCACGTCCCAGGCCTGAAGAATGGCTTTTATAGCACGAGGGTTCCTTTTTGGAGCAGTGGGTAACATGTTCAGAATTATTTTGAGACCCAAAACAAGTCAGTTAGATGAAACTTATTAAGTAGTTTACACATGTCTTCTCAAGCAATGATGTGGCAGTGCCCTTTGTTAGAGGAGCAGGTGGCAAACGCAGTGTTTGCAAGCTACAGAGACACAGGCATATCCTGTGTGTAATGCAAAATGTGTAAGGACGAAGACAATTCATTCCCTAGCACTTTTAACTATAAGCATGTGTCGTACCAGATTACTAACATTTTTTCCCTAAAATTTTAACATGTATAATTTATACTTCCCATCTCTCACTGCCTTTTATGTACTAAATGCCTATCAATAATATGGTTCCCCACAATACAGATGCAAGGCACATAAAGATACAAGTATTGTTTTGCTGCCCATGTGCCATTTGGGGATATCTGGCTGTCCAGCACTGGCACGACCCTGGTGTCTTCAAGTTGTGCGGCAGGTCCCGGCCGGCCACCTCTCAGCTGGGGTGAGAAGCGTGGGCACTGGGGTCAGAGAAGTCCCGCAGGCCCACGTGGCTACTGAGGTGAGGCACTATCTCTGCCTGATGTAGGGCCGTGGGGTCACAAGCACCACTGCACAGTTTCTCACAAGGACAAACTCTTCTGAAGACCAAGGGAGGCAGGAGATGTGGACTTCGCCACCAGTCCTGATCAGGGTCCCCTTTGCCGGCTCGTCCTGGTGTCTGCTGATCCACCCTCCTTTCCTGGAGCCCTGCTGCACCAGTTCACACTGGACGCCTAAGGGAGCTCCGCGCTGTGGGCACTAACCCGTAAGGCGCTTCCAGACTCCCCGGAGGGCTGCCCCCAAGGGCCACCAGCTTTACCATGAGGATGTCTGTAGACTGGTTGATAAGATCAGAGTGGCTTGAGCTGCACTGGAAGGCTCTGCGCTGCCAAAGACCCTCTGAAGGGAAGGTGAGGCCTCCATGAAATCACGTCAGTGGGAGACGGCATTCAGGACGGGTTAAAGCTGAAGAGCACCTCGGAGGTTCTGCCCCACAGGCCCTCACTTCCTCGGTAAGCCTGGAGCCGGAGAGACGGAAGGCAGGCACGGCGGGTCCAGGGGCCTGGCCTCAGGTCCTCCCACCGTATCAGCCTTCATCTCTTTTCCAGAAGAGACAAAGACGGGTTAGATTTTCAGTTTTCCATTCTGGGTACACCTTTTGGAAACGGGTCCTCTGGGAAAGTGAAAGGTGGCTTTACTACTAACGGGGTAAAAGAGGCAAAGTAAATCCCTAACAGAAAGTGAGGGAATCAACTCACAGAACGCAACTGCCCCTTTGAAGAGAAACTCACAGCACAACCACCTCCTTTGTCGTTTAATCAAACACAGGCGGCCTGACTTGTGACCCCAAGAATTCATTTTCTCAGCCTTAAAGAGCCCTGAGAGGATGGGGGGGCCTGCTCAGCTCTGGCCGGACAGACTCTCAGGGCCCTGACATTGTCAGCCTCACCCGGGAAGGAGGAGCAATAAAGGGGCTGCAGAGGGGGACGAAGCCACTTTGCCCTGGAACACGCTGAGCGCCGCTCCCCAGGCCTTCCTGTCTCTCCCTCGCCTGCCTGAGCCGCTCCTCCTTTTCTTGTTCTTTCTCACCCTCTTTTTTTCTTGCAAAAGGTAAAATGAACTTTACTAGTATGAGAAATCTTTCTCCAACCCACACTCCATGAGCTCCTAGTGAATTTTCACCCTGGCAGACCTCAGTCAGGATCTGGGCTCAGCCTCACGCCTAGGAGAGGGCCCACCCCGCCTACACCCTCCCCCCGACTCTACCCCTCCCCCAACCCCCACCCCACTCCACTCCTACCTCACCCCACTCCTACCTTACCCCTCTTCTCCACCCAACACCACCCCACTTCTGCCCCACCTAACCACACCCCACTTCTACCGCACTCTACCCCACTCCTACCCCACTGCCACCCTGTGCTCTGGCTTCTGAGGTTCACATGGGGCACGGGGGTTCAGTGAACACGAGCAGCGGCAGCCACTTAACAGCAGTGGTCATGGCTGAGGCTGCTCTGTCCTTGGAGTCCTTGGAGCCCCACTGCAGCTGGATAGCCCAAAGCCACATGAAATGCATCTCCTGCTCTGGGGCCCTGTCAGGGAATCAAATCCAGGTCCCCACTGGCCACTGGCTGGAGTGCTCCCCTGCCCTCGCCCCCACAGCCCTCCAGGTGATATGAATCGTAACCCCCCAAAGATACGTTGAAGGCCTAACCCTTGGCACCTGTAAATGCATTCTTATTGGAAATAGGATCTCTGCAGATGTAATCAAGTTAAGATGAGGTTAGGCTGGTTCAGCGTGGGGAGGAGAGGGCATGAACCCCTGAGATGGACAGGGACCAGGGATGCTGTGTGAGTGTGGAGGCAGCATCTTAAGTGACTGGTCAGCCACCGGGAGGGGCTGGAAGAGAGGCCTGGGGCAGACTCCCCGCAGAGCCTCTAGCGTGGTGTGTCCTTGCCAGCACCCTCAGAGCCCAAGAGAGTAAATTTCTATCGTTTTAAGCCAGCCAGCTCACAGCACTTTGTCTTGGCAGCCCTGAAGAGACACAGCATCCTTCAGCATCTGGTTCCGGGGACTCTTGGTGATTCTAGTCCACTGTCCAGGCCATCACCATGGCAACCACCTGCCTGGTCCCCGTACTTCTCTCTCCTGCTTTCCTCCCTAAAGTCTTTTCCTGGGAGCATCCACCTTCTGCAGGGCTGCCTGTCTTTCCACCTCCAGAACGGAGTCTGTGGCTCCTTCTCCAGCAGCTGCTGGATTCTTCTGGTCGTCCCCAGGGGGACTCCTCCTCGCCCTCTGCTGCTCCTGCTTCTGGGTCCAGGAAGGTCACCTGGGCCTCCTGCCTCGCTCCGTGGGTCATGGCGTCCTGTTTGCTTACTCCTCACCATACCTTTCTTGTTTGCGTCTCTGTGACATTCCCAGCTCCAGTGCCAGGCAGGGCTCCAGGCTCCATACTGGGGGTGGTGGCAGCTCCTCCCGCTGGCTTCACTCTACTCTCTAGAACAGTGGCAGGGGGTGGGGGAGCTGGTGCGTGGTCACACCACACCTCTGCTCCGTGCTCGAGATTGTAGGTCACACTCACCTGGTGCTTCCCGTGCTCCCACCACTTGTGAAATGATTTGAGGATAGCAACTCTTTGAATCTTCCAAATAGCCTAATAAGGAAGATTATTATTATCTGCATTTTACCGGTAGGAAACTGAGGCCCAGAGAGGCTAGATAAATTGCCCAAATCACGCAGCTCACAAGAGGGAGAGCCCAGATTTGAACTTGGGCAGTTTCATGCCCTTGCACGACTACCTATCCGCCACTGGCCTCCTCTCCCTGCACTGAGCCCTCCCAATGCAGCGGGCTAGGCCCACGGTCCCCACCCCCCCCCCCCACCACCCTCACCTTAGGCTTCACGGGTGGCCCAGTTCCCCTGAACACGCCAGAGCAGGCTGCACATTACACAGGGAGGGCACAAGTATCTGCCTACTTACAATTTTTGTTCCCAGCTCCCCATCATACCAATCACACTGCCTCTTACATATAATAATAGCTCAGTGTATGTGGATTATTAGGGAAAAATTCACTTCATGCTGACCAGGCAAAAGGAGGAAGTGAGATTAGAATTACACGTGCAAAATGAAGTGGAAAATGAAGGCAATTATATAGATAATTCAAAAAGAAAATAACACGTTGTGAGGGCTTAATTATGTGGATTTATTCTATGGCAGTTAAAAAAAAAGTAATTAGCTAGACAATGGCCCCAGTGTGCGTTTCACTGTGAGTGGGTCAGAGAGAGTCTGAGTCAGGAGGTTGTGTCCCGTCTCAGCTGGGAGTCCGAGGCATTGCCGGCTTCTGGAAAACCAGTGGCTTCCCGAGCTCCAGCTGTTCTGTCTGCACCAGAGCTGGCTTTCTTAGCAGAGGTGGTGCTTGCTGGGTCATTAACCTCCTGTTGTTTGTCTTCTTTTGTTCTCGAATTATCTCTCCTGCACGGTGTGGGCATTCCTCGTACACGGAGCTCTGTCTCTCCAGTAAGGTGTAGACTCTGTGATGCCAAGAGCCCTCTCCCACTTTCCTGGTGCAGCTACTGCCTCAGAACTCAGCAGTGGACCCACAGAGCTGAATAAATACAGAATTGAGGGATGGGAGCAGTGAAACCAGACATACCCGGGGTTCCAAAGCAGTGGATCTTTCCAGGCCACTAGTCACTGTCCCCTGAAGATCTTCTAATATAGCAGACCAGGGCTTGACCTCAGCATCAGTATTTCACTAAAATGACTCTGGAGGGTGCCGAGAGAGCAGCTACGCTGGCCTGAAAGCCGCCTCTGATCTGAGTGCTGTGCACCTGCTCCTGCATCCCGCCCTGACGTGAGCAGGCCACCTTCCCTGACGGGGCAGCTGACAGCCTCCTGCAATGCCCTCCCACAGACTGGGGGCTGCCACGGCTGCAGGGCAGGGGGCAGGTGACAGGTGGCTTCAGCCACTTGCAATCACACCCCTCTTTGGGCTGCTCCCTGTTATAGAGGAGAAAGAGGGGAGCCCCAGCACATGCATGTTGAGTGTCCCTCACCGAAGTGCTCGGGATCAGAAGTGTGGCAGATGAAACTGTAATAATCCTGCCGCTTTGGCAGGTGGGAGATGAGCTGTCTTGGGGATGAAACCCAAGTCTATGTGTGAGATTCACTTATTTTTATTTTTTTACACCATATACACATAGCCTGATGGCAGTTTTAAACAATATTTTTAATAATTTTGTACATGAAACAAAATCTGACTGCATTTTGACTGTGACCTGTCACGAGAGGTCAGGCTTGGGAATTTTCTACCTGGCATCTTGTTGACATTCAAAGAGTTTCAGATTTGGCAGCAGTGAGGATTTTTTTTTTTTTTTTTTTTGTAGAGACAGAGTCTCACTTTGTCGCCCTCGGTAGAGTGCAGTGACATCACAGCTCACAGCAACCTCCAACTCCTGGGCTTAGGCGATTCCCTTGCCTTAGCCTCTTGAGTAGCTGGGCTTATAGGCACCTGCCACAACGCCCGACTATTTTTCTGTTTTTGCAGTTCGGCCGAGGCTGGGTTTGAACCCACCACCTTCGGTATATGGGGCCGGCACCCTACTCGATGAGCCACAGGTGCCGCCAGGGAGGATTTCGAATTTCCAGACTAGTCATGGTCAATCTGCATTTCCTTTAAGTGTTAGGGCCCCCAATAGAACATTAACTCTTTTTAAATCCACCTTGAAAGAGATTGCTTTTGTAAGTAGCAATTTGCAAGATGACCACAGTCTGAGAAACTGGAAAGTTGACAGAGAAGCACAGTGGGTCAGGCCAGGCCCCCTGGCTGGGTACTCTGATGGTGCAGTATTATGGGTATGACACAGGCCTTGCAGATGCTGTCAAAACACACTTGGCCCCATTCCAATACCAGCACTTCCATTTCATTATTAAGCAGAAGCTCTGGGTACTCCCAGGATTGAAATGAGGCCAAACCTGCAAGGTTGGAGATTCTGTTCCAACATCCCCTGCCAGGCAGCCTAGGGACTTGGGGAATCGGTGTCTGCAGAAGGAGTCAGCAGGGCTAAATTTGGAAATTTTGAGTCAGAGCATCAGTGAAATTTAGCAGTTCCTCCTGAAGCTTTTGGTGACCTTTCCATTTCATCTAAGCTCAAATACCAAAGGCAAAGTGAAAGTGGCTGGAATTGCAAAGTCAGGAGTGAAGATTGTACCATCACCGGGATACCAAGATCCCTCGTCCACCATCAAAGTGCAAGAAGCTCTTTGCCTCCAGCTTCTCCTTTCCCAGGAAGGAGGAATGGGGTGCGGGTGTGGGTGGGGTGAGCAAAAAGAAAGAGGCAGGGGAGAGTGACCCCTCATCACGTGTGGCTAGAGCATAGGAGGCCCCTGTGCAGATCTTACCAGAACCTGTTCCAGCAGCCTTTCCAGGCCAGTGCCCTGCAGACCACAGAGGTGCCCATGTCAGTGTGGCCCTGACATTTCCAACTGAGCTCTGAGCAAGTGTTCAGTGGACACTAAGTGCTTTCTGCTCTCTGCACAATTATGTATTTCTGAATTACCCTAATGCATCCTTGGAATGTAAAAATCAGCTAGATCAACATGTCAGAGTCCACCTCCATCCCCAATGACCCTTTTTAGCGCATCTGTGGTTTCTGACCTTAAGGGAAAACGTGAATTTAGCTGTGTGCTTTTATGTCTGTGGTCTGCGACTTGTTTATTAAGGCTCATGAGCAGAGGGGACCAATAGAAGCACGTAAAACATGGACACGACATGCAGATGAAGCCTCAATAAGTGTCAGGAATTATGGCTAAGTGTTAAGAGTGTGGCTGGGTCGCAGGACTAAGTTGGGACTGGATTCTCCATGGGCTTGCCCACCACTCGCCTGGCCGGTCATGCCATTCTTCCCCACCCCAATTTCAAGATGTTTTAGTTTCCATGTTTTAGTGTCAAGATGTTTCCCTCAAACTTTTCTGGAATTAATGACTTCTCCTAGTTCTTATTGGGCAATATCTTTGTTATTGGTTTTTAATTACAGAAAAACGAGATGCTTATCATAAAAGTTTAAATGACAGAGAAATGAATGACAACAATTATTAAGTTCTGCAGGTCACCCCATTTACAGTTTAACATCCCTCTACCCAGAATAACTATAAACACGTATATTCACATACAAATATTTGTTGTTATCTTTAACGTTAATGATATAATACAGAGGACATTATTTTATAGTTCTTGCTTTTTTTCATTTATTGTATATTTAACAACTTTCCATGAATGCATATTTTTTGGTAGAAAAAATTATTAAAAAGATATATTAAAATAATTCTGGTATAGCTATTCACTCAGCAGCTGTTAAGATGTGAGTTATAAAGAGTATATAATTACATGGAAAATATGATAGTTGTTGAATGAAATATGATATAAAATTATTCATAACCAAATATCCAGTTAGAGTTTTCAAACAAAACCTGTTCTTCTTCTTGGTTAAGGTGGCTCCATCTTAAAAGAAAAAGACAAAACACTCTGCCATGCAGGAAAACATTCCCTTGGCCATCTTCTGGCTGCGGTTTTATTTCTTCCAATGGTTCTGATGTAAGAGGCTCTCTTCCCTACCTTAAGCTACATAGGTTTGTTCCCCAACTAGTGTCTCTCAGCTGAACAGCCAGGTTGAAATGATCACAGCTAATAAATTTAATCCTTCCATAATCCCATTTCTATTTCAAGGATATTTAGAACCTCTTGGGGAAACTAATTTTAACTCTAAAAAGAGTAAATATACACTCTTTTTGAATAAATGCAAATTAAATAATTTCAGAGAATAAGATGTTTAACAATGAACAGATTGAGTGAAAAGGATTTAAAATTTATTTGGGATATTTTTAAACTCCAAATGCAAATAACATTATTCTTCTTCAAATACAAGGAGTATAAAAGGTGTATCTTATTTCCCAGGAAACAGCTGGCATTCCTGTTTGTTAAATGCACCCTAAAATGCCGTCTTGATTTCCGCCTTGCCACCCTCACTTGCTGTACCTCAGGTCGGTGACTCAGAACACCATGTGCATAGTTGCTTATGCAGAAACCCATTAGCCTCTGCTGCAGTGATAGGTGGTCCCCAGACCTCTGCAGGCTGTAACTCAGACATTTCCCTTCTCAGTCCTGGGTTGGCCGCAGCTCTCTGGACTCTGCTTTTCTTGGCCACGCTCATTGGGTCCTCTGTCTTTTTGCCTGGGATGCAGGCTGGCAGAGAGCTTGGCTCACTCACAGTGGAGGGTGAAACTCAGGGAGGACAAAGTGGTGGTGTGTAAAGCCTCTGCTTGTATCTGACACATCTTCTCTCTGTGTATATTCCTTCGCTGGGAATAAGTTGTGCAGACTGGTCCAAAGCGAGTGGCCTGAGGGCAGCGTCACCCCAGGCAGCCGTGCTCTGGGGGGAAAGGTGTGACAGGGAGGGAGGGACTGCGCCCCACAGCCCTTGCCCACTTCAGCAGGCCCTGCTGCCTGTCTCTCTAAAACATAGCCCCAGACTGCCCTCTCGGGACAAGCCACCAGCTTCTCTCTCTGGGAGGAACTATTTTATTTGCACTCTTCACCTGACGTCCCCTGTGACTGTCCCTTCTGTATACGGCCACCAGAAGGATCCACAAAGACACAACAATGTTACTCCTTTGCTTAACGGTACCCACTGGACCCTCATTTCTCTCAGGACAGAATCCGGTCCCCTGCCCTTGGCTGTAACCCTGATGGCATCTGCTTTCTGCCAGTCTTCTGAGGGCGTATTTGGAGAGCTCCCTGCTTGTTGCTGACGTCATCTTTTTTCCCCTGTCACTGGACACAAGTCTGTAGAGTCTCTGCGTGGTGCCTGGTACAGTCTGACAGCTCTTGATCTCTCGTATCTATTTCCTCTTCCTGCCCTACTGTCATCAGGACAGTGCTGGGCCCTGGCACCCCGGTTCCTGGCATTGTCCCTGTGTACAGAGGCTTGCTGGAAACCATTCAGCCACTTGCCCTGTTTCCTAGTGGTGTTCACAGCACGGTATTTTTTCCTAATGTCAATGCACTGTGTTTTATTCAACCAATGTTTGTTTGTTCCTTCCTATGGGCCCAGTACTAATGTAATGAATATTACATTACTAAAGATATTGCTTGTAGATATGTTAGATCTAAAAACGACCTTAAATACAGTATGTAGGAAGTAATTACTAGTGCAGACTATTTAAAGCTCATCTGGATGGAGTGGGAGCACAGTCTGCCGTGCTATCCTGTTAGTGTGGGGTCCACGCAGACCCCCGCGGTTTGTCTAAAGGTTATTTTGAAGTGAATATGGCTGAGATGCAGCATATCTGACCTTCCCTCATGTCACTAAGCACAGCATCCCCAAACACAGCTGCTGTTAGCGCCTTTCCAAGAGTCCCTCACGTGCGTCAGAAAGGGCCATGAATCTTCCATACCCTCTGAAGGAAGCCCTAAAGAACTGTGCTTTTTAAAATTTCGGATTAATTTGAGGGCACACTTGTTTAGGTTACATTATTTTCGGTTCTAAGGTAAAGTTCAAATTATAATGGAGCCCTTCCCCTAGGGGGCGTGCTGAACACCCTCACATTGGGCATGTTAGGTAGGATCCCGCCAGTCGCCGTCCTCCTCCCCTCCTCTCCCCTGTCTAGACTATACTTGTGTGAAACTATACTTTCATTAAGTAGATATATAGAAAGCTTCACTGAGTCACTCCCCCACGCACATGTAAATAAACCTTGCCTTACCTTCTGTCAATTTGACAATTTTCAGCTAATTTGCAGCCCCCCAAATCATTGGACCCAACTGGTGGGGGTAACGTTTCTTCTCCCAACGTTGGCATATCTTTGCCTCTTGAGTCATGGTAACTACAGGTTTTCAACATCGTAGGGTGTAGGGAGTCATGGTAACTACTCTATCAATATCGTGGGGTGTAGGGAGTCATGGTAGCTACCCTATCAACATCGCAGGGTGTGGGGAGTCATGGTAGCTACCTTATCAACATCGCAGGGTGTGGGGAGTCATGGTAACTACCCTATCAACATCACAGGGTGTGGGGAGTCATGGTAGCTACCCTATCAACATCGCAGGGTGTGGGGAGTCATGGTAGCTACCCTATCAACATCGCAGGGTGTGGGGAGTCATGGTAACTACCCTATCAATATCGTGGGGTGTAGGGAGTCATGGTAACTACCCTATCAACATCACAGGGTGTGTCCAAGTCATACTTAACAATTACAACTCTCACCAGTGGTTCAGATAACAACACATCCCAGGGACATGGTGCTTATCACCACATGCTGATACTGACTGATCCACCTACTAGCTGTGTGACCTTGACCAGGCAAATTAATCTCTGTGCCTTAGTTTTCTCATCCGTGAAATGATATAAAATAGTACTCGTCTTACCAGGTGGGTATGAGGATCAGAGGAGTTGACTCAGGTAAAGAATTGCAGCACAAGGGCTCTGGTGGGTGCTGCTCCAGCGGCTGACGCTGTCTGCTCCCTCGTCTTCCTCTGGCTTCAAATTATATTAAATTGCTTTTTGGCCTAAGGGAACATTTCTGAGTTAATGTTAGTGTTTCAGCATAAAATGTTCTTTTTTTCCAGCACATTAATGTGCACTTGTCTAAGATGTTACTTTTAGTTGGCACAGAAGAGTTGTACATATTTATGGGCTACGCTATGGTATTTTGAGATATTTTGATACATTTATACAACATGTAATGGTCAAATTAGGGTAATTAAAATATCCATCCCTGGAACATTTATTATTTCTTTGGGTTGTGGACACTCAAAATCCTCTCCTCTAGCTTTTTGAAAAAGCACCCTAAATTATTGTTAACCAGACAGTGCTGTGGAACGCTGGAACCCATCCATAACCACCCCCTCCTCTCCCTTCTTCTCCCCTTCTCAGCCATCAGGATCACAATTCTGCTCTCTGCTTCCTAGAGCTCAGTTTTCTATTTATTTATTTACTTTAGCTTCTACATATGAGTGAGGAGACGGGGATCTGTCTTTCTGTTAATGCACTTTTTAAAATGGTGAATGTGCAAGCAGAGGGTATTGGCTTAGCAGCTGATGCATTATGGAATTTAAAGCAGGTCAAGGGCTGGGATGAGAAATAAAGTCGGAGTGAAGGAAGCCCCGGCACCTTCCGGAAGGAGGACAGTGAACCTGAGGAGTCAGCAAAGTACATCCCGAGGACGAGCAGTTTCACCTCCCCCTGCCTGTGCCTCCCTGGCTTTGTTATTTCATTTCATTTACCTCGGTTCCTGGAAGCCTGACGAAGTCGTCTCACAGACATTTCATGAAGGAAGGCGTGTGAGAGCAGCAACGTTCAACACATGCCGGCCTTCTACAAAGCAGTTCCAACTTCCTCTGCTTTGTGAAAATGAGATGTATTAAAATTCTAAAACTTACAACTGGAAAGAAAAATGAGGTAATTCCTTAAGTTATAAAAACGCCTCTTTACTGAGGAATTTGTGTCAGGGAAGGTCACGTCTCATTTCTTAGGCTGCTGCTCCCGTGTCTGGGCTGAGGAGTCCAGGATGGCTCCTGTCCCAGTTTCTGCTTCCTGAAGCTGCGTCTCCCAGGGCCTGAGGATGTGATTTGGGCAGGTGCGTCCAGGACACACGGCTCTCCCAGGACAGAACTTTACTGGTTTCTGGTACCCTTCCCCAGGGGTCTCCTTAGAGTGATTTAAAGCCACATGTAAATTCCTGAAAAATAAAGGGTACAGGTGAAATTTACTAAATGTAGAATATAAATGTCTGAACACAATAACTAAGAAAATGCCATGAAAGCTATGTTAACCAGTTCGATGAAAATATTTGAAATTGTATATAAAAGCAACACATTGTATCCCATGATTGCATTAATGTACACAGCTATGATTTAATAAAAAATAAATAAATCAAAAAAGTAAATTTTTATGGTTATCAATGCAATGTTTATTTTGCTAAGAAAGTTAGTTAACAATAATTAGTGATCTGTGTCTCAGGTTAAAAGAAATTTTTTTTTGTTTTTTTGGGTTTTTTATGAGACAGAGCCTCAAACTGTCACCCTGGAGAGAGTGCTGTGGCATCACAGCTCACAGAAACCTCCAATTCCTGGGCTCAAGCGAGTCTCCTGCCTCCTTCTCCCAAGTAGCTGGGACTACAGGTGCCCACCACAAAGCCCAGACATTTTTTGGTTGGAGCTGTCATTGTTGTTTGGTGGGGTGTACATGGCTGGCCCCTTAGTTGCTTGAGCCACAGGTGCCGAGCCTAAAAGAAATCTTAATTATTCCTCTTAGGTTCCTGGCAAAGCAATAAATACCCCACACCTTTCTTGGTGTTTACAGTTAATTAAACACCAAGTGCTTCAGGTAGCTTTGAAGCCCCACTGTGCCGTGTCAGCTTCCAGGGCCACTGTGACACATTACTTCAGTTTCAGCAGCTTAATGAGTCAATTGTGATTCCTTTCAGTCCCGGAGATCAGAAGTCCCGGGCTGCTCTTCCGGGCTGCAGTCAGGTGTTGCCAAGGCTGGTCACGCGGTGGCTCCTGGGGAGAGCCCGTCTCCTGGCCTTTCCTGGGTCCTGGGGGCCCTGCATTCCTTGGCTCGTGGCTCCTCCTCCTCCCTCTCTGTGAAGCCAGCGGTGTTGGGTTCCTCTGTGTCTTTCCCAGAGTCACATCTTCCTGACCTTTTTTAGCCTTTTCTGCCTCTCTGCTGTACTTTTAAGGACTCTTGTAATTACACGGAGGCCGCCCGGATAGTCTGGGGTAAACTCCTCATTTCAAGGCTAGCTGATTCCATCTGGGTCCTTAATTCCACCTTGCGGAGTGACCTAGCATGTGCACGGGTTCCAGAGCTTAGGACCTGAACGTATGGGGGCTTCAGGGACATGTCCTGCCCACCGCGGGGTCTGCGGCATTTCTGGTGGATACTGAGTCAGAGGGAAGGCGACATGTTCCCCCCAGCACCCATGCTGTAAGGTTAGGCTGAGTTTCTGATGTAATTAGGCAACGGGACCCTGTAGGAAGGAGGAGGGGTGCCTGCTGGGCACAGCGGCCAGCCTCATTCCCTGGCTCTGCCTCTCATGAGCTCTGACCCCTCAGGGACGCCCTTCCCGCACCGTGACGTGGCCGCAGCAGCCGTACTCGCCAACCGTGCTGTGTGGGGCCCACAGAGGGCAGCCAGGGCCCAGCAGGCGGACGGTGCTGCGAGGGTTTCTATGTACGAAGGTCTGACAATTAAGTTTGAGAACTCATCCTAGAAAAAATGATGTGCACCTCACTGCTGAACATCACTGGGGTCCCTGTCAAAGTGCTCCCCAGGGACGCTGGGCACCTGTGCACGTGCCTAGTCCACCCTTCAGGGCAATTTTGGAACTCCTTTCCTGGAATGGCCTTCAGAGCTGTTCTTGTACAAGATCTGACAATTAAGTTCAAGAACTTGCCGCTGTGCACTTGTGTTGACAGCGCAGTGCAAAGGGCTCTGTGAGGTTTCGTGGGCATGGTGTCCAGTGTCTCAGAGCTGTGTTTGTGTGGCTGTGCGGCAGTGTCCATTATTTTTGCATGTTTTTGTGTGCTACACGATGACAGCTCTGACGGTCATTGTAGAAAATAAGTTCCAAAACTGCTTTAGAGCATGGGCTAAATGCTGGCACCAGTACAGAGCTTCCCAAGCAGAGTACTTTGAAGGTGATAGTAATGACCTTCAGCAATGAGGTATGTAGCACTTTTTCAAGTTCTTGAACTTAGTGGTCAGATCTTATAAACTCATACATGGTGTAACTTAGTGGGGCTTCCCTGGCAGTGTCATTATGGAAGTTGCCAAGTATGCCTGGCTGTCCACCTCCTTCTGGTCACGTGGTCCTGGACCCTGGTCCTTGCTGGGCCCGCTGGACTTATTCTGAGAGGTAAGTGGAGAGAGTGACATTGAGAGTGTCAGAGAGTTAAAATGCAGAAAGCCCAGACACAGGCGTCCTGTGTGAACCTGCTGGGCTCCTCCCGCCTCTGGGCTCTCTGGTGCTGGCGTAGCGGGAGGTTTGAAGAATGTGTGTGCTTGCCGCGCACGGGGGCGAAGCGCTCAGCGCCTGTCACTCACATCTTGTTTAAGTTTCAGAAAAACAGGAAAAGTAAATGCATGTTATTTTCTATTCAATTTCAAAACCCTTTCTTAAAAGTGACTTTTAATAACTGTCATTGAAAGGAAATAGACACAGAATGAAAAAAACTAAAAACTAAAATAATCAAAAAATTACTTTATTTCCTATGCTTTGCCACTGGTTTAACAAAAATATATATTAAAAAAAAACCCAAACCAAGAAAACCCAGTGAACTCCTTTCTTGTCTGAAGCTGGCTTGGCCATTGAGGTCGTAGGCCTTGTGTCCCCACTGGTCTTACTGCTTAATGCGGACAGTGACTCACTCTCTACTTAAGGGCATCAACAACAGACACAAAGAAAGTGGTGCTCAGTCCAGATTCCAGTAGGAAAACAGCACTGAAGTGGGAACAGTTCTTGCCTGCCTTCATTCAGGGTGGCTATTTCTTAGGCTTTGTCGGTGACGGTTCTCTCTCGATCCCTCCCCCCACAAGGCCACCCAGGTTCTGCGGTTGTGAATGTGCCTCCATCTCCCTGTGTGGCCCAGATAGCCCCAGGAGCCTGACTCTGGCCTCCAGCTCCCGTGTCCTACAGCACCCCCTCTCTTCTGTACCCCCAGCCACCCCCGCAGACCTCCCTCCGGGCTCCTTCCCACCAAAGGGAGGGCAACCTGGAGGGGCCGCTGATGACACAGGGGGTGTCTCCAGAGGACAGTGAGCAGCATTTGCTGGGAGCTGGACAGGACGGCCCCTGTGAGTCCACCCAGAAGTCTGGATTTCAGCCTTACCCAGGTCCTGTGTAAAACTGACTTTACACATTTTAAAACAATATTCCACACTGGGATTAGGAACTTCCCCGGCCTGCTGAAAAGAGCTCTACTGGGAAAAAAGAGGTTGGGAGTTGCAGGTGAGGACAGCAGTGGGAGGGGGAGGAGTTAGGAGACTCACATCCTGTGCTGGGACTTCAGAGCACGGACTTTGGGGCTCGGAGGGCAGCCCAGTGCTCACCCTTGTCCTCCGCGCTCCAAGCACTGGCTCTCCTTTCTCTTGGGGAAGCCCCGAGGAGCACCTTCCCAGGCCTGGGAGCACCAAGAAGCTGGAAAAGCACCACCTTGCTCCTGCCGAGGCCGGGGACCACCAGGTAGCTGGAAAAGCACCGCCTTGCTCTCCAGGAACTCATGGCAGAGAAGGCTGCTGACTGAGGAGGGGACAGCAGTGACATCATGCTGGAGGGTGTGTTAGGACTGTCTCAGGAGTGTAGGGGGCGGGTTCAATCCCATCTGAGGAGACACCATTGTGGGGACAGTCTCTCTGGAGGGGGGGCCTACGTCCAGCTATGATGGACGGATGTTTATATTTCATGTATGGGGAAACAGGTTCAGAACGTGGAACTAGGAGTATGTGTGTGTTTGTGTGTGGACGTGGGTGTGTGTTCACTGTGTGCTCGTGTGCTGCAGGCATGGGTGTTTATGGGCACGTGTGTGCATCTCTTGGCGTGCATGTGTGCCTGTGTGTTTGCATGCGTGCACATGTGTGTACCTGTGTGTATCTCCTGGTGGAGGAGCAGGAGTGGGTGGTGAACTCTGAAGACAGGTGAGCCTGGCTGGGGGCTGCTGCTGGTGGGGCTGGTCGAGGGGTATGGAGTGGGGTGGCTCAAGGTGTGAATAATGTTGATCTAGAACAGAATGATTGAGGCAGAGTTGAGCTAGTATTTCAGGTGGGACATTGTAAGCCCTAAAATAAGGGCTGACACACGGGCACAGGTGGCAGGAGGGAACTAAACCATGGCCCCTCTTCTGGAAGTCACATGGTGGCTGCCCAGCATTTGCTGAGTTTCCTACTTTGGCCTGCAGTGCGCTGGGCCACTCGGTCCCCTTGGTGGTACCCGGCCCTGTCACAGTGGACATTCTAACATCTCTCAGGTGCACCTGAGCATGTGCATGGGGGGAAGCTCTAGATCCTGCACTTGGCTGTGCCAGGTGCTGGTGCACTGAAGGCTGGGGTCGGGATGCAGCTTCCAGATGGTCCCTTATCTTCCCAGCTTCATTCCACCAGGTTGTCCTGTATCCCTGCTGGACGCTGCAGCTCCCTAACTCCTGACCTGGAGAAGCAAGCACACAAGCTTGCTGTAGGGGTTACTTCCAGACGCTTACGTGAGCCTTGGTCCACATGTTCCATGTATACACATGTGTGTGGACATAGATGTATCTGTGCTTCAGAAGCACTTGAGTATTTTTGATTGAGTAATTGAGGGAATGAATAAAATGGTTGGGAGGGTCTTACTAGAAAAAGAATAGCTCACTCCCCAGGAGAAGCTCTGTATGAAATGTCTGCATGTGTCTCCAAGGTTCATCCAGTTACGTTTCCATAAGCTCTCTTTACCCGAGATGGGCATAATTGTTCTGTGGTCCTTTGATAAAACCATATTTGCTTGCAAATGTTGACATTGCAAGGTGACAGGTAGATAAAAACGCCTGTGATTCTGACAAAGGGTCATGTAATGTTATGTAATCAAAAGGCTCTTGCCTCCCTCTGTGGGATCAGCTCCATGCAGGGTGTCTGAGGACTGCCATGGTTTACCTAGTTACATACAGGTGGTTTTAAAAAGTGATAAAAGGCTATGTGAAGTGGTGTGTGCCTGTAGTTTCGGCTTCTCAGGAGATTGTGGTGGGAGGATTTTTTGAGCCCAGGATTTTGAGACCAGCCTGAGCAACATAGCGAGACACCATTTAAGAAAAAACCAAAAAAAAAAAAAAAAAGGAAAAAGTGATAAAAAGGCTATGTGTAACAGCTCTGAGGAAACAAAGAGTGGTGCTAATAAATATCATAGAGACCAGGAGGAGCCCAGAGACCAGGTGGGAAGGAAATTCTGCTTGTGTCTGAGGAGGACCAAGGTGGAGGAGAGGGAAGAAGGGCCACCTGTCATGTGATAGAAAAAGGCTCCAACCACAAAGAATCCATCTTCTGCAGGAAGTGCATCTCGGGAAGTGTGCTCACCTGTGTGCTCCATCACTGCACCAGCTGGATACGGCACGTGATTCTCTTTCTGTCTTATTGTTAAAAAGAAGGAACTATTTTCTATAGGTTTGTTTTTCTCCAAATGACCACCAAAAAGCTACAAAGACAAACTTTAAGGAGACTTTGCTTCTGCCTTCTGATACATTTGCTCTCATGAATATGTCGAACATGTTCTCATTAAATGTAACATCTAAGATAGATACAATTTTTAATTATGCTCAAAATAACTTTAACAAATAAATAAATATGGCTCATCAATAGCTGACATGAACAACTGTGGAAGTTTGAAAGCATGTTTCCAAATTTCTTTGACTCCCCTTTCACAGAGCGAATCCATATCTCTCTGACTCTGGGCTTTGCACTACCTGCCTAAGAGAATCCTGGGAATGATGGTCCAATTACTTCCCAGCCCAGTCTTTAAGAACTGGTGGCTTTGATTTTCTCCATCAAGGGACTCTCAGCCTGGGAGCCCAGTCACCGATTTGTGAGGAAGCTCAGGCCACCTTGTGGAGCGGTCACAATGACAGGACCTACTTGCTGGCTATGTGAACGCACCATTTCGGGAACAGGTCCAGTTGAGCTTCCTAACTATCCTCACTTGGAGTTGGAAAAAGTTCTCTGCCTAGCTCTGTCCACAGTGCAAGACAGTGAACTAAATAAATAAGTGTTTTCATTTTAAGCCACTAAACTCTGGGCGAGTTTTCATGCACCAATAGATAAGTGGATCCAGTGTATGAATAAGTACGATGATAGAGAACTATGTAAACCTCAGGTTTTTCCAGATGTTTTATTATTGGAGTGAAGTTTTGTGGCTTCAGTTGTCAGAGGCAGTTAGAACCTGTTTCCCTGTCTGTAAAAAGAATGGTATGCATCTTTTCCCAAAACCCTGGGCACAGAGGCTCCGTAGCAAAGGTCGGCTTCCTTTTCTTTCCCTAACTCCACTTTCTAGGAAATGAATTGATGATTTATTTTTGCTTTTAGAAATGACCTAAGGGTCACCCAGGGATGTGAGAGAAATAATCTTTCATAGGGTTTAACTTTTCCAAAGGTAATTTCCATGTACCATTTTTGAAGTAAAGGAGACAAAAATAAAAATATTTTAACAAAAGTGGCCTAGAGGCAGAGATTTTAAAAAATGCATTTTCCAAAGCTAATTCATTCTTGAGAAGGGAAGATCTCATGAAAAATACAGGCTTTGGGCAGTGCCTGTAGCCCAGTGGGCAGGGCGCCGGCCACATACATCCAGGCTGGTGGGTTCGAGCCCGGTCCCGGCCAGCTAGACAGCAATGACAACTGCAACAAAAAAATAGCTGGGCATTGTGGTGGGCACTTGTACTCCCAGCTACTTGGGAAGCTGAGGCAAAAAAATTGCTTAAGCACAAGAGTTTGAAGTTGCTGCGTGATGTGATGCCATGGCACTCTATCAAGTATGCCATAGTGAGATTCTGTCTCAAAAAGAAAAGAAAAGAAAAGAAAAGAAAAACATGGGCTTTAAGTCACTTGTTTTCCAACACTGGTTGTTTAAAGGGGGCCCTATAAAAATGAACACTGTCTCCTGCCCCCAGATGATGGGAAGTGAGCAGTGGGCCTCCCCAGCTGGCTGCCCACGGGCTCTATGCCTGCTGGGCTTGAGAGGTCTGAGCCCTAAGCTCACGCAGCCAACTCAGGCTGGAGCACAGCCCCCGCCCCGTGAGTGACAAACACGCTGTGTCCACAGCCTGGCAGGTGGAGCCCACAGGGCTGGGAACCAAACATCTGACAGTGACAGATCCCAGGCCCGTCTCGGTGGCCTTCAGGAAGGAGGTAAGGACCAGCCTGTTCTCTGCCACACTCAGCTTGCTGTCTTTGTCTTCCTCAGCCAGCGACAAGGCAATTAATAGCGGTTCAGGGTCAGCATATTCCTGCAGAGTCAGGTCCTGGGAGGCAGGCATGGCTTCCTGCCATGAGCTATCACAGCTCAGATAACTTAAATGTTTACTAAGTGTTCTGTTCACCATCTGCCTAAAGACAGGGCATGCAGCGCACGGCACCATCGAATTCCCCCTCCCACGGAGGGGCATGCGAGGGTGTCGGTGCTGTTCCCACCCCCCAGCTGTGGGCACTCCTCCATGAATTGCTGTATGACGTGGACACTGAGGTGCAAGGTGTGACAGGGTGTGTCCAATCTCTAGAGGGCATGGGCTGGCCTGAAACACAACATCCCCAGAAGGGGACACTCGGGAATACCAGGCAGGTCTGGGTTGCAAAAGGCAGTTACTAGTGGAAAGACCCCATGGACCAACTCATCTGGGAGCTCTGGGCTTAATGAGTTCTTTGCAGCAAGACTTGTCAGAGCCTTTAAAATCCAGTGTGGGTCTCCAGAAGGCACGCCACATTTGCATGGTTCCAAACTTCCATGACCAACTTGTGGGGTAACTTGGAAGTTGGGGTCTCATGGACTATCAGTTGGCAAGCCCTGATCTCAGGGTCTCAGATGTTACAGAAATTCCAGAGCAGGTTAGATTAATTTTTAGCTTCTCTGTTCTCCTCCTAGCAGCTGTTGGGGCTCCCGCTCCCTCCCACACCGGCACTGCTCTGCCACTGTTTAGGGCTTCTCCTCCACTGGGAAGCCCCTCCCTGAGTGACTGCCCTCCATCTGCCCCGTTATCAAGTTTCCTCCTGTGTCTCCTTGCCTTAGTGCCTGGCTCTGCCAGCCAGTGACACCCTAAGACTACAGCTATGTCCACCAGCATCGTTAAGAGGGGCTTCCACACCCTGCACCTGCTCCTGCCTTTCCCAGCCCACCCACGTGTAGCCTGCAGCCCAGAGATCATCTGTGACCCCGAGGGCTCAGGAATTCAAAAATCTGGCCTCTAGAATAGGGATCAGCAAATGTTTTCTGGAAGGGGCAGAGAGTAACTATTTCCAGCTCTGCAGCCACGTGGTCTGTGGCACTACCCAGCGCCACTGCTGCAACGTGTGGGCCAGGTGCACAGTGGGTAGGTAGGTGGGTGTGGCCACTTTTGGCCCTTGGATCATGGTTTTCCAACCCCAGTACAGCCTGAATGTATTGTGGGAACCCCTGGAGCCCTGGCCACTCACTGAGTCACTGTCACACCCTCCCCCTGAGCAGGGTCTGTCTACAGAGCTTGGTTTATGCTTCATCCCCCCCACGGAGTGGAACTGCCCATGGACCTGGACCCTGTGCATAGGACTGTGAGCTTAGGGCTCAGCTGGCTGTGCACGGCAGTGAGTAGAAACGGACAGGAAGCAGATTCTGGCACATTACTCTAACATTCCGAGCTGTCTGACAGCGGGGTGGCCTATGTGGGAGCTTGAATGATGCGTGAGTATCCTGGCATGGGGGAGGGTCACCACGCGGTGGCTTCAGGTAAATGAGAATTGCAGGCAGCCTTTGAGGTGCTCTGAGGGAAGTTCAGTGTCTGGTCCTCAAGCTCCTCTGATTCAGAGTCACAGCCAGGCTTGCTGCTCCTAAGTCCCCCACCCCCACTCCCTCTCCACCTGGCTGCTGTCGGGGTGCTCATGAGTGCGCAGTTGCAGGGCCCGGTGCTGGCTTGCCTCATCCAATTCCCTCTGCCCAGTTCAAATAGGAACAGATGCCCGCTGGAAAAATGAATTGAAACTGAGACTATGACATTGGGCTGCTGAATAGTTTTGATGGATTCCAACTGCCTGGTGTAGTCACACAGGGCAGCCACTGCTTCAGTTTTGTCTGGCTGTTTATTAGCTGTGGATGAGTTATAATAGAATCCCTTCCCACACCAGGGATTGGTCCTGGCCCTGAGAGCCCTGCCACCAGCCAGGCTCCCAGCAGGTGTTGTTGAGCGCCTGGGCGTCGCTCTGCTTTGCTCCTCTCCTGCTGACCCAGCCAGTGCCCTGTCACTGCACCTGCTCTCTCAGCACCTCCGAGCATCCCAGCTTGTGGACGTAAACCATCAGCTCCCAAAGGCAGAAGGCAGCGGCCGTCTCCAGAGCAGGTCAAGAACTATGCAGGTCTAAGATTTTACCCTATTCTCAAGCTCACGTGGGAGCCTGCCTCGGTTTCCATGGAAACTCATGGCTCAGAGACAGAGATGTTTATTAAATGTGCACAGCAGTTCCCCTGTGCCTCAGTCCCACAGGAGTCAAGCAGACAGTCTCGTAGGATGCCAGCTCACACAGTAAGTGTGTTCTGGTTGCGGCTGAGGAAATCTGAGCTCAGAGAACCTGAATCCTTCACAAATGGGCAGCACGCACCTCCCTTTGCTCTGGTATGAGGGTTTCTCCATCTGGGTATTTGAGGTCAATTAATGGGGCTGTCCTGTGCTTCGTAGGAAGTGGGTGGCATTCCTAAGCCTCTACACACCAGACGCTGTTTACACCCAAATATGAACTTCTGCTCTGCCCTATGTACGAGAGTGTATTCACTATTTAAATGGTCTTGAGAAGAAAGGGCCTCCTTAGAACACAGGGTAGGCGAGTGCCCTGTCCCCTGGAGGACTGGACATATCGACACTGAGCCTCTGGTCTATGGCCCAGGGGTGCACTGTACACCCCCTCTTGAGCCAAACATGGATCCCCAAACATGAGGGGGAAGGATGGGTAAGTAATTTGGGAGACTTATTTTTTCATGTGATTAAGGCCTACTTGTTATGACCCTGTTCTTAGGAACCAATAAAATTTGGGATATAGATCAGAGATGCATTCAACAAGAACATGCCAAATGCTGTGAGCTGAGCATTACCAAACACAGAGCCAGTTTCTAGGATAAAAGGATAAATCTGAATTTTGTGGAAAATGTGGTCATTATCATGCCTTTGGTGGTAGATTTTAAGTTTGGTGTTAACTTGCTTCTGTGGGCATCCTGCGGTTCAGGTTGCGCCCTTTCCCTGGAGACTGGTCAGGTCTGAGTGTGGCCAGCAAGAGCTGCTGATGGTGGCTGCTGTGCTGAAGAGGGGTTGGTGGCCCTACCACCAAAAGTCATGCTGCCAGCATTACATTTTGTGACAATAAATGTACATTTATGCTTAAACTGGCTGAAAGAATTTTAACATATAAAACACACTAGATGATTTTCACTCCAAGCCTTACCCATAATCCCTACATGATTTTGATTTTGAAAGTTGCTGTTCAGATATTGACAGTAAATCCAAGTGATGTGCTTTGTCCATATTCTTGGGATGCTTTATGCTGATTGGATGTGACGCAGCCATGAATCTGTGAGTGTTCAGCCTTTACAAGTTAGCAATCCTGCCATGGCACCAATGGAGGCACTTGGCTAATTTCCTTCTAAAGCCCAATCATGAGTCAAAAGACAGACTTTGGCCAAACACTGAGGCAGCTACTTAGTTTATTAATGATGAATTAAAGTTCCCCTGAGAATTCTGACTCCCCCCAGGTGGGCCTCACAGCCAGGCTTCCACTGTAGGTGAAATGCCCAAGATGCTGCTACATTTTTTCATATTTCTGGAGTTACTCAATGTTTTCATGGGTTGATCTTCCTGACATTAATGATAAACTACTATGAATTCAGCTTCATTCCTACCAATACAGTTTTTCCATAATTTTTTGTTATTTAATCCTTCAATGGATAGTATTGCATTAATTACTTTTTTCTTAAAATTCTATATCTAAACCTAAGGACACATGCCTTAGGGCTTAACTGTGATTCTCCCACACCCCTACCATGTAAGTGCACTATTAAAGGTTGTCTGCATACAGTTCCACCTCCCCAAATTAACTCCTACAGTGACGATTCATCTGTGTCATACTTACTGTGTCCTTTTGCTTTTATAAATTGTCTTATTGTTTTCGGGGGTTCTGATCTTCCCAAAGTAGACCCTTGGGCCAGGTGTAAGTGGTTTACATGGATGTGACCCCAGGAAAACAGAGCAGGAGAGTGGGCCTGTGATTCAGGGGAAAGAGAAGAAATGTCAAGAAAGATTCCCGCACTGTGTGGACTCCACCGAGAAATGCTGGGCGCTAACCCTCTGGGACCTGAGAATTGTTTTACCAGCAGACAGGGGCTCTGGGCCACTTTCCCACTTCCCCAGGGTGGAGAGTTGCTGGGCTGGGGGTGTGGTGGGGGGTGCCTTTGATTTCCCCATTCCAAGCTGCATCTGTGTGCGTGGAGCTGTCCACCACTGTAGTGCTGAAGTTGGGTCCGCAGGGAGGATGTGGATGGGAGCTATTTTTAAGATCTTAGGGCATAGCTTCAAAATGCAATAAAAAGCCTTGTGAGGGTATAGGTTTTTGCCATTTTGTTTATAGATGTGTCTCTCGCTCCCGATGCCTAGTAGAAAGCAATTTTTGTTGAATGAGTAAATATAAAATCAGGTGTGTGAGCTCACAGTTTTCTTTTATAAAGAAAAAAATAAGAATTTTAAAAATATATTTCTAACAAGAAGTCTACCACAACAGTTTGCTCCTTTCCAATACTTTGTCACTTGACTGCTTTTCTTCTTAAAAAAGAGAAAATATGAGCCATGAGGGCCACAGAATCTTCTGCTCCCCTGAGACCAGCAGCTGTAAGCCACCCCCACTAGCAGGACTAGTGCTGAACCCTGAGAAGACTTTGCCCAGGGCTGCAGTCTTGGCACCTGTGGTGATGAGATCCAGGACAGAGCGTTCCACTGGAAAGGTCCAACCGGAGCCAGTGGGGAACCACTTTCTTTGTCCATTTGAATGACAAGGGTTCAGATGTGTACTTTGCCATTTAAATTTTGTCACTGGGCATTGTGATAAATAGCATCTGTAAAGTTTAATCAGAATAGGAACTAGAGTGCCTTTGCCTTGTTTTTAATCTTCTCTATTCCGTTTCCCTTGGGTAGTGCCTGGAAAACATACAGGGTACTGGCCAGTGGCAAATAAACTTATCCTTTTCCAAGAAGAGACTCTGTACAGCTTAGAGAATTTTATTAAATTAGTATGTGGGATATGATTTAATCCAAGCAATAAAAGCTGCAGCTGCTTTTAAAGAAATGAAGTTGTATGGTAAACACTCTGTCACCTGCAAGAATAATGTTAGTTAGAGGTTCAATCTCAAGTTCTGCCAGCAGGCACTCCATTCCAGGGAGGCACAGCTCCTGGAGGGCCTTCCTCAGAAAGGGAGATCAGCCAGGAAACAAAAGAGCTTTCCTGGCTTTTACACTGTGCATGTGGGCTCTTCACAAGCAGAGGTAGGAAGTCATGGATTTCATTACTGCAGTGCATTAAAAGCCAAGGGGAAAAAATCCAATTTGCTACTGCCTTAGTGACTTGGTGCTTTAATCAAATGGATAAGAAAGAGTCATTAACTGATGCTCACACTGATTAAAATTCCAGTGAGGAGGAAAAGAAATGAGATTATGACACAGCCATAGACGGTCACTCGTGCCCTGTCAGTCTTGAGTCCGTGAAGCCTGCAGTGTTGATCGTTATCAAGATACTGACTAAGAAGCTCCCTGCAGTGAATGGACAATGGGGAGTGCGTGGCCTGCTCACTATCTGGGCTCTCAGGGTCCCTCGCTGGGAAGACAGGTGCCTACCCTCCTGGAACGGTGAATTTTATAAAAGTCATTCCATGCACTGGTAAATACGTTTCCTTGTGCTGCACACTTAATTTTAATTTAGGATCTCAGGAGCTATAAGATGTGGCCACAATAATCATTATCTAGGTAGTTCACAGCCATTGGAGGTGTGGAAGGAAACTGCAAATGTGTTTGAGAGCACTTTGAGAGCATGAGGTGCTACTTGAACTTAGAGTGCCTGGTATTGCTGTTATTACTGTTTCCATGTCCACCATTACTGTGATCCCTGCCACTGCTACTGGGAAGTTTTAGCTTGCGCCAACTTTCCCACATGACTTGTCTGCTTGACAGGCAGACCTCAGAGGGGCGGCTGGTCCGTGGAGGCATTTTCTGTGGCTGAGATCCCTTCTTGACTTACAGGGATGCAGTTGTCCTCGGTGAAGCTCCGGAATGCCAGAAAGCACAGCCTTCCTCTGGGGGGGCATTCTGGGCATGGAGCCTGTGTGCGAAGGCGGTGTTCACACGGTGGCAGGTTCGCGACCTTCGTTCTCAGGGGCGTGAGCTCGTGCTGCCTTCCTCCTCCCTCCACAGCGCCTGCTGCGTGTCTGGAGCTGTTCTCCCGGCACTGACAGGAGGCGCTCCTGCTCTGGATTCTGCAGCCATGGATTTAGGAGCCCCAAGGGCTGGCGACATTGGCCGCAGCACCCTGAGGTACCTATGAGGTTGGAAAGTGGGGACAGACCCGGGAAGACAAGAGAAGGGAAGGGAAGGTGAACTTTTGGGAGCAAGAAGAAATGCCTGATGGAACAGTTTACAGAAAGTACAGACCACTCAAAAACGTAAAAGAATAAGAAAAATGCAGAATAGCCAGCCAACAGGCAAACCGGACTCTGTCAATAAGGTCAGTGGGAAAACTGAGCCAAGGCACACAGGCTGTCGCGTCCCAGACACTGGCTGCAGAACGCTGAAGAATTTAAGTGTACGAAGGAACGTGCAGGGGCCGACCAGCTCTCCGTTTCCCGAGGTCAGAGAAAGAGTCTAGCCAGCTGAGTGGTATGATTTAGACAAAAACAAAATGGATTGGGGTTTTTTTTGCTTACATGCTTGGGTGTCGTCTTGAAAGAGAGCAAAGTTGCTCACAAGCCTTCTCTATGGACAGAGTCTCTCATTCTTCTTGCCTGGGAGTTTTCAGCTAAGTGCACCCCCGGGGTTGAGATGGGCTGAAGATGATCTCCCAGCGGATAAAGGGGCTGATGCTTTCGGAGCCCTAAAATCTCTTGTCTTCTTCAGGGATGGCAACGTAGTTCTGACAACATAGTTCTAGTATTTGGAAATTTGATTTAAACATTCAATATTCACACCATCATTTTGCTGATTAAAATAAAACTATTCCTTACTGAAGTCTTATGTATTTTTTTTTAAAGCATAGGAACACTATGGTGATGACGGTGGCTAAAACTCCCGTGGGGCACGGCACAGAGGGACCTGAGCTCACCCTGGCCTCTCCCCATCAGGCCGGGACTGACCTGGGACAAGAAGGCCGCTGCGACCATCAGTGAACTGTTTTGTGAGGAGGAGGAAGAGGAGTGACGACCAGGTGGGACAGAGGGAGCTGCCCTGGCCAGAGGGGCGTGTACTGCCTGTTGTTTCCGTGGTGGAGTCGCTGTGGTTTCCAGTTTGGGCACGTCTTGTGTTAAAGATAGCACCGTCTCCCCACAGGGGTGCAGTGGCAGGGACGGCCACCTCACAGGTCCCAGGAACCATCAACTTGTGTGAATTTCGGCAGTGATCAAATGTGGTGATTCTTATATTAATTTATTTCCTATTATAAAAGTAGTTCCAACTTATAGCGATAAGTTTTCTGCTAGTAGTAACTGGAAACAGCGAGCACTCATGCGATGCCTAGGGCGTGCCAGGCGTTGTTTTACCTGCTTCCTGGATGTTGGCTCCTATAAGTGTGAAGCAGGGCTGTACTCAGGCAGGCACAGAATCTGGGGCTGCCCAAGGTCACGAGGTGATGTTATAGGGCCAGACCTGCCCTTCCATCTCCATGCACACCACTTGCAGGAGGGACACCCTCCCTCTGGGGCCAGAACTCAGAAACAGCCTCTGTGATGTGACTCAAACCCAAACATTTCATGCAAGTACAAACACAGATGCTGCCCTGAGTTCCTGCGATTGGTATCTGTTCCCTTAACAATGCTCCTTGGATAGCGTTTCATGCCAGCCTTTACATTTGTTCCTCTTTCATTCCCCTGGGAGGATGTGCTACACTTATTCCATAGTTGTTCACTTTGGTTGTTTCCAGTTCATAATAATGAAAAACGATTTCTTTCTTTTTTTTTTTTTAGTCACCCTTGGTAAAGTGCTGTGGTGTCACAGCTCACAGCAACCTCCAGTTCCTGGGCTTAGCTGATTCTCTTGCCTCAGCCTCCCGAGTAGCTGGGACTACAGGCGCCCACCACAACGCCTGGCTATTTTTTTTGTTGTTGTTGCAGTTTGGCCAGGGCTGGGTTCAAACCTGCCACCCTTGGTATATGGGGCCAGTGCCCTACTCACTGAGCCACAGGTGCCGCCCAGAAAATGATTTCTTTGCTAACTTTGAATATGTCTCCAAAAATTTCTCAAGGCAGAGTGAGGTCCAAAGGCAAACGTCTTCATGGTTAATGGATGCTGCTAACTCATCCCCTAGACAGCTTTCAGACCTTGATACTTGTTTGCCTGTTTGTTACTCTGGGTGCCAGGTGGTGTGTTTTATTCGATGATCATGTCATATTTATTTGTTTGGTGATTTCTGATTTCTACACCAATATCAAATACTAAAGTGTCTGCGTCACCAAGATGAAGGCACATCTGGGTCCTCTAACTTCTGAAAAATGTAAAGATCCTTGCATATGATTGCTGCAGAAGGCCTGTGTCTCACTGAGAGGCTGCAAGATAATGGGTTTGGCCATTTCATAAATCCCATTCTAGCTGGAGGGTTTTGTTTAATCTTTGGGAAGACTCCTATTTCTTTGAGCACCATCTCCAGAATGGCATCACCAGGATCCTGGGCTCTCTGGCGCAGTTTTTGTTGGGGGGCATTTCAGTAGGTGGGAAGGAACTTGGCTAATTTACCATCCAGAGGCTGGAGAACCCACTTGTTATATATCCTTTTCTTTTCTAGAGCATAAGACCAGATCTATGGTAGGCAACTCAGGGAGCAACCCCCCTGTCCTTGTCTCTGCAAGCCTGGGCAGAGAGGGACAGAGATGTCTGGCCTTTTTCTTGGCCAATGTACAGTCTGCTAGGGTCATACAACTTGGTTAGCATCCTGAGAATGGCTCCATATTTTAAAGGTCAACTCAGATTAGCCAGACTGTCAAGACTGATGTGTAAACCAGAAAGCCGATTCATTTAATTGACAGTAGAGAGTCTGGTACAGCTGGCACGGGGCCTGTGTGGTTTGGAGTTGGTGGCATCAGCACACCTTTGTCCATAAGCAGTCCTGCATGGGAAGGGGCATATCTGAAGTTCACTTGAGAGCCTGAAATCTAAATCTGGTTGAGCTGGATGGTTCAAGGTCAGCCGAGCTCAGTGTTTATTTTACATCAGGGATCCTCCTCTTGCTGGTGGAAAGGCCAAACAACCTGTTAGGGCCTTTTCCTGAGGAGGCTCCTGTGTGGACCTCTCTCTCCTCGTCCCTGCTCACTGGCAGGCCCTGCCCCATTAGCTACAGTAACACCTGCTGGGTCAGGTGCCAGCTGGGCCCTGGCTGGGAGCTTGTTCTTCAAGGCGATCCCAGTCTGTTTGTCCTGCCCATTGCAGATATTATAGACCTCATGGTGTTGCCCTGAAGGGTGTTTCTATTTCTAAGTTATTGGGGGATTCTTCTTGTTAAAATAAAAATCTCAGTGAATACCAGCCAGTGGGGGGGGAGGGGTCAGAGCAAGGAAACAGTGTGGATATAAACTGTGTAATAAATAAACTAAGCAGCATGCCCCCCTGCAGAAAGGTCATTGTGCCTATGTTGGTTATTCATGGACGAATTTATTTTCCCATGATGACACCACCCATAATTTAAAGTCCTCCATGTAGGGCTGTTTGAAGGTCACTGTGAGTGTTGACGGCACGTCCATCCACTCCCTGCGTGTGTCAGAGGGCTGTGAGCCCAGGCAGCACACTGCTGGAGAATGAGGCGCTTTCACGTGCAGGGGCCTGGCAGGGAGGGCTGGCCCAGGTGTTGGTGTGGGAAGGGCGAGGGGCCTGGGAAGATACACCCGGATTGTCGGACAGGATCAGCTTAGAGAACGCTGACTTTATGTTGAGACTTGTCAAATATGCTCAGATGTTTACTTTCCATGATTAAAAACCCATTTTAATTTTCTCCATGATTTTTTCCCCTTCAATAGATTAGATAACCTGATTTTAAGGGGATACATTTCTATCCCCATTGGAAGCCTCCATAAAGCTATTTTTATTTTCCATTAATAAAAGGAAGAGGTCTGTGCATACCTTTTCCCCCTTCTTCTTTTTCTGGATTATTTATGCTATAGGGTAGGTGCTTCTATTCAGAATCACTTGGGATCTGTCTAGACTGTGGCCTCAACTGATGACATAGCTCCTCATCGTGGCCACTTACAGAGATCTGACAGGTGATCTCACCTCCCTGGCATCAGCCATTCATAACAGAAATGAAGCCATGTTTCCCCTCCCCAGACAGCATGTTAACAAGACCAGGCATCTTGGAGCTTTGGTTGCCAACTTAGTGTTTAGAGTTCAGTGCTTCCCCCCTTAAATCATTGGCAGGAGCCCTGAATGCTTTAATGAGGGCATGGTTTTTCTTATAAAATTGGTTTCTTTTTTCAACTTAGCAAAAATGGACTTCCTTTCTGCCCATCCTCCTCCCCCACCTCTCACGAAGGACCAGCTTCATCTACCCGGTCTTCAGCAGGGAGAATGATGGGGCTGCCAGTCTTTGAGGGGCGCTCAAAGACTTAACCACCCCTTCTACTTCTGAAATATCAGTAGAAATCATATCTTAATAATAATATCTTTTGATTATACCCCAAATTATGAGAAAACTTACCTGTTTTTATTTTCTGTGGGGTAAATAATGAAATATTTAAGAAGTTTTCTTTTTTTTTTTAATAATTTTATTGAATCATAATTATGTACATTGGTGCAATCACAGGGCACGATTCATATACATTCAGAAATATTTTGATCATACTGTTAAAGATATCCTTCATGGCATTTCCTTGATCACTATATAAAGACATTAATACTCTACCTTTAATAAGTTTCGCCAGTACCC
>CAUYON010033867.1:0-27633 GCA_963573935.1 Arctocebus calabarensis
TAAACAAATGGGACTTAATTAAACTCAGAAGCTTCTGTACAGCTAAGGAGACAACAACCAAAGCAAATAGACATCCTACCCAATGGGAAAGGATATTTGCATATTTTGAATCAGACAAAGGCTTGATAGCCAGGATCTATGGAGAACTCAAATTAATCCACATGAAGAAAGCCAACAATCCCATAAATCAATCGGCAAGAGACATGAATAGAACCTTCTCTATAGAAGACAGACGAATGGCTAACAAACATATGAAAAAATGCTCATCATCCCTAATTATTAGAGAAATGCAAATCAAAACCACCCTGAGATACCATCTAACTCCAGTGAGAATAGCCCACATCACAAAATCTCAAAACTGCAGATGCCGGCGTGGTTGTGGAGAGAAGGGAACACTTTTACACTGCTGGTGGGACTGCAAACTGATACAACCTTTTTGGAAGGAAGTATGGAGAACTCTTAAAGAACTCAAGCTAGACCTCCCATTTGATCCTGCAGTTCCATTACTAGGCAACTACCCAGAATGGAAAAAATCCTTTTATTATAAAGATACTTCTACTAGGCTTTTTATTGTGGCCCAATTTACAATCGCTCAACTGTGGAAATAGCCTACATGTCCTTTAATCCAAGAATGGAGTAGTAAGCTGTGGTATATGTATACCATGGAATATTATTCAGCCTTTAAAAAAAATGAATATTTTTCCATTCTTGCAATACTTTACCAAGAAGAATGTATTTCAACTCCATCCAGGTAAATGTAAAAGACGTAAAGTCTCCATCTTTTTAATCGCTGAGTAACATTCCATGGTGTACATATACCACAGTTTATTGATCCATTCATGGGTTGATGGGCACTTAGGTTGCTTCCACAACTTGGCAATTATGAATTGAGCCACAGTAAACATTCTAGCACAAATGTCTTTGTGGTAAAATGATTTTTATTCTTCTGAGTAGATACCTAGTAATGGGATTGCAGGGTCAAATAGAAGGTCTACTTTTAGATCTTTGAGGATTCTTTACACTAGCCTTCTTTTCTTTGAACGAACTTCCTCTATTTCTCTTTAAGGCCAATAACTCTTAGATCTGTCCTTTGGAGGTTATTTACTAGACTTGGATCTTTTATTTCTTCTTATTCTTCTTTTCACTTTCTGTGTATTTTCAAATAGCTTGTCTTCAAGCTCCCTAATTCTTTCTTCTGCTGTTAAGACAATATGACACATTTTTTTTTCAGTTTGTCAATTGAATTTTTCAGTTTCATAATTTATTTGATTCTTTAAA
Source organism: Arctocebus calabarensis (assembly GCA_963573935.1). Lineage (NCBI taxonomy): Eukaryota > Metazoa > Chordata > Mammalia > Primates > Lorisidae > Arctocebus > Arctocebus calabarensis. Next base: position 1,279 of record CAUYON010033867.1, read on the forward strand.
ATTCAATCTCTTTGTTAAATTTCTCTGATATGGTTCTGAACTCATTTGTGTTGTCTTGAAGTTCCTTGGGTTTCTTCAGAGCAGCTATTTTGAATTCTTTCTCTGAAAAGTCACATACCACTACCACTCTGAATTAGTCACTGGTGCTTTTATTTAGTTCATTTGGTGAACCAAGTGTTCACAGTTTCCTGGATGTTACTGATATTTGTGGATGTTCATGGATTCTACACATTCAAGAATTAGTTACTCAAATCTTCACAACCTGAGCTTATTTGAACCCATTACTCTTTTTTATTTTTTTATCAAGTCATTTGTACATATATACATACATTTATGCCATTATGGGATTCATTGTATTGATTATTTGTACAAATTGGAGTGCTTACATGCTACTAATCAACATAGCTTTCACCCCATTTACCCAATTACAGCATTAAGACATTTGTGTTCTACACCTCATAGATTCAACTTGTACTTGCAATATGCTCCATAGATGTGGTCCCCCTACTAACCCTCCCTCTATCGATCCACCCCCCTTCCTTCCCCTCTCCCTCCCCTTGAACACATTACTCCTGAGAAAGTTTTCCAGGTATTTAAAAGGAATTGAAAATTTTGATCTAAATCTTTGGTTATTGATACTCTTACCAGCCTTGAGGGAGCCTAAGCCCAAGAACACTGTGACACTTGTTGATTCTTGGTGGTACTACTATGGTGAACTACTACTACTTGAATTACATACTGGAGAATTCCCTGAAATGCTAAGAAAATTCTCTCATTCTCTTACTTTACTTTCCATGCTGGGCTGCTAGCGTTGGGAGAGGTGTGATGTGGGTGCTCCCTCATGTCCACCACTAAACCCACCACACTTGGAGATAGCCAAATCTCACTCAAAACCTGTGGTGACTGTTGCCTGGCTACCACTGGTATTTATTCAAAGTCCTAGGGTTCTTTAGTCAGCAGGAGATGAAACCTACTGGGTCTATGCCCTTCCCTCAAGGGCAACAGATACTCTTTGGGCCAAGGGCAAATCTAGAAAAGCTGTCCAGTAACTAAGACCTGGAATCAGGTGCTTCAGGAATCTGCTTGGCACTTTGTTTTACTGTGGCTAACCTGGTACCAAGTTGTAAGACAAAGCCCTCTGAACTCTTCTGTTTCTTTATTCCAAATGAAAGTAGACTTTCCCCAAATTGCCCTACCTGGATTTGGGGGAGAGGGAACAAAGGCACTTGCTTGGGTATTACCACTGATGTCTTAATGGGTCATGTGCACACCAAGTCCACTGGCTCCAAGACTTCCCAGCCTCAGGATTTGCCCAACGATTTGCCCAAGAATTCATAGCCTGGCCACCTTTCAAATTTATTCCAGGTCCTTAATACTGTAGTCAGCCAGTAATGGATCCAGTTGGAACTCAGTTTTCTATAGCTAGAGCGAAGTATTTCCCCTGTGGCCAGGCTGATCTAAATGCTCCCTCTGTGAGCACCAGCAGAATTCTGTCCTTGCTTTTGTAACCATATGATACAACATGAGTTCCCAAGCAAAATCTTGCAATAACTTCATTCTCCCTTTCTCAGGTACATAGATTCTCTACCTACCCTGATGCAGCACTGCCAGGCAATGCAGGATGGGTGGTATAGGCAATGTGAGACTATCTTTCCTGCCTTCTTCAGTGCCTCTTTTCTTAATATAATGTTAAAACCAGGTATTGTGATCCTTCACTTGATTTTTATTTATCTTAAGGTGCCCTCTAGCATGCATAGTTAAGTTTGTGTTCCGTCAGAGGGATCATTGTAGGGTTCTATTCAACCACCTTGCTCCAATTTCTTATCTTATTTGGATTGGATAATACTTACTGACCTGTCTTCAACTTTACTATTTTTTTTCTTCTGTCACTTTCATTCTGATATTTATCCTATCTGGAGCATTTTACTTGGTTATTTCATTTTTTCAGTCCTAGATTTTTCCATAGGTTTCTCTTTTATATATTTTGGGGTTCTCCTGAGATTTTCTACATTTTTATTCATTGTATGAATTTCACTCATGCACATGGGAGTATTTTTATAATAGTTGCTGCTGGTGTACTATAAGAAGACCCCTTTTGCACTCTATCACTCAAAACTAGATGATCTTCTGGAGCTATACCCCTCTACATTCAAACACACAGCTTTCCGGTGGCCTTGGGTACAGGCTGGCAAATACCAGAGAGAAAAAAAGGCAAATTCACAGTCAATTGGATGGTATCAATTCTGATCTTATTCCCTAATCTATTCAGTTATTTACTTTTCAAAGTCTTCAAACAGTTGTTCTCTGCATTCTCTTCAGATTTCATACCTACATTCAGTGGGAAAGGCAGGGTAGATTATTCTTATTCTATCCTGCCTGGAATAGAAAATCCACACTTTTACCTTTGCTTTTAAAGTCTGTACACATATATTTAAGAGTAAGTCTTATAAACTTAGACTTACAAGATTTACTATAGTTTTCTTATATTTATTGCCATAGCTAATTCATTTGGTTTTAAAGCACACATTACCCCAAATCCATTATGTTAGTTCTATTTGTTCTGCCTGTTCTATGTTACTTTTTTCTCTCCTTGCCTTTTTTGGATTTTTTTGTTCGTTTTTTATTTTTTTATTTTAGGTTAATTTGAGGGTATAAAGAATTAGGTTCCAATGTTTGCATTTGTTGGGTATAGTCCCTTTTGTAGATATACCCTGCCCCCAGGAGGTGTGCCATATAACCCCACGTTGTGCCCATTAAGTGATTCTTTTTAATAATTTTCCATCCTTTATAGTTCCATATTATTATATATAGTGACTACCATAAAGATTAGGGAAGTAATCTTTATTTAAAGTCCAAGAATGAGGAGACTTAAGATATTTTAGTTCCATTTATACTTTCCAACTTGTAATTTTTAATTGTGTGATATTTTGAAACCTAACTAAATTTACTAATGTTTTACAATTTCTGTGCATTTCTGCTACTTCTCTGTTTCTATGCAAATCATTATACTTCTACCTGAAGAACTCCCTAGTATCTTTTTTATGGGGGGATGCTAGTAATAAATTCTCTCATTCCTTATCTTAAAATGTCAATATTTGACAATAGTTGAGAGATAATTTTCTAGGTAAAGAATTATATTTTATTTAAAAACTTTGAAAATATTATTCCACTGGTTTCAGATTTCATTTTTTTTTCAGAAGTCAACATTTTTATTCTGGATGCTTTTATTTTTTTCATATTTAGACTTTTGCAGTTTTACCATAGGTTTATCATTGTAATTTCTGATTAGTGTTTTTAGTATTACTTGAATCTGTGGTTTAATATAACAATTATATTACAGAAAATTCTTAGTCAATATTTCTTCAAATGTTTCTTCTCTCTATCCTGCTTCACTTTTTCTATTGAGACTGCAATTATACATTTGCTAGGCTTATTTACTTTGCTCTCCATGGCTTTTATTCTCTTTTATCTCTTTAGTATACTTGTTTTCCTCAATGTTTCATTTTAGAAACATTCTTCTGAACAATTTTCCATGTCACTAATTCACTTTTTCCACATCTCACTACTCTTGAAGGTATTCATTACATTATAAATATGATTTAGAATTTTTATTTGGGCTTAATTATTTCCCATTATCAACAAAATATACCACTTGTTTTTTATGTCCTTGAGTATATGAAGATAAGTTATTTTTAAACTATGCCTGATAATCACATTATCTGGATCTTTGTGGGTTTCTTTCAGTGGCTAGGGTTCCTCCTAGCTCTTCAGATTGTCTTGTCAGTTCACATGTTAGCTTAATTTTATATTTACAGGATATTAAATATGAAAACTTGTAGCCATTATTTGCTATCTAAAAAGATATTATCATTCCTCAGAGATTTTATTTCTACATCTGGCTGTTGGCAAGACTATTAGCCAAGTCACCTTAATCCTACCAGGGATTGAGACAATTCAAAGCTGGTCTTTGGCATTCATAGGGGAATAGCTGATTTTAAATCTAAACTTACTTCTAGGGTTCCGGCTTTCGGGGCTCAAATCAAAGCCTGAGAGCTCCCAGGGATCCCTCTATTGGATGGGTTCTAAACTCTAATTTTTGTTGCCATAACCATGACATTTTTCTTTGAAAATTATGTTCAGTTCTCATCCTCCTAGCAGTCTCTTTTGGAATCAGATGCTTAGTGAAAAGATGCCCAAATACTGGACTTGCCCCTCTAGAATTTCTTTTTCTCCAGGTTATAGTTCCAGAATTCTTTCATTCTTTAGTTATTCTCTAATGTCTTCAAGCAATTTTTTCCAGTTCTATATTAGTCCTCTGAAGATTGATATGAATTAATCTAGTCTACTACATTAAGTAGAATTCTCATAAATTTTATTTGCATGACAGTTTTCAACATTAATCAATTTTCCAAAATAAAAGCATATTCTTTATTAAAAAGTCACTATTTTCATTCAACAAATATTAACTGGTAGTCTATGAGCCAAGCATATTTCTAGGCACTAGAAAAATTTAGCAGTGAATGGAACAAATTATGTACTTTCATAAAGTTTTATATTTTATATTGAATATATGACCATAATATATGAGAAATTATTTTTTGAAAAGCAGCACTTAAATTCTTGGTGCTTCCTTGCTAAGCATAAACAATACTAGATAATGCCACTCCATAATCACAATGGCTGCAAACAAAAATAAGATCTCCCTATAATGTCTGAACACAAATTATGAATATTATCAGAGTGAAAAAATGACCAAACATTTTCTTATCATTGCTAGAGAGACTATTGCTTTTTTTTTTTTTACTAATTATAGCATTAGTCTTTCTTCCTTCTAAATAGATTAAGATAATCATAGAATTAGCGCTACTTCCTAAAACTCCCTCCTACCTCTTAAAAAAAGCCTAGTCCTTTTGAATACCCTATCACAGAAATGCCCAAGAGCTCCCCATGTTACATGTTCTCTCTTAGTGCAAAAGGTAATACACCTGGTTCAGCTACAGGTACGCTCCTGATGGTCTCTGTCTGTAGAGCATTGATGTACCAAAACATTTATCATAGTTATTTCTCAGACTTTTCTTCTATTCTTATTTTCCAGATTTCTATTAAGCATAAATTTATAAATAAGGACTTAAATTATTGATTTATGAATCTTTTTTTTAATTTTTTTTCTTTTGCAGGGGCTGGGTTTGAACCCACCACCTTCAGCATATGGGGCTTGCACTCTACCCCTTTGAACCACAGGCACCACCCAGATTTGTGAACCTTTTTTAAGTAATATGTATGTAAATGTCTATGTGTAAGATACCTTTCACACTCATATTTTAACCTAGAAAGTTGTAACTTCTGTACTGTCTTCCAAAATGAAAACATTAAATATATCTGGGTAGCGAACTTTGGGGTGATTTATATTTGTAGTTTGGGCCTCTCTGCATTGTCTGAATTTTCTATAATATACATGTACTCCATATTCAGAGTCCTTTAAAATAATTCAATTCAAAAACTATGTGGAACAGATGATATAGATCAGGCGTCCTCTAACTTTTTAAAAAGGGGGCCAATTCATTGTCCCTCAGACCATTGGAGGGCCGGACTATAGTTTAAAAAAAAAACTATGAACAAATTCCTATGTACACTGCACATACCTTATTTTGAAGTAAAAAACAAAATGGGAACAAATACAATTGACACCGCCACATGTTGCCGGTGGGCCATAGTTTGAAGACCCCTGAATTGTAGATGAACTAAAAATACATAATTACAAATCCTTCCCTCTGGAGAAACCCAGACAATTTGTTTGTCTTCTCATTGGATAAATTTTATGTGGTAAAACTTTTGAATTGAAGTGGAACTATACAACAAGGAATAAAATTCATAAATTTTAAATATACTATAAACAAAGATATGCAGGTATTTCCTTATAATGTTAAACTCTAAGTAAAATAGTTAAAGTAGAGCTGTCCTTCTAGGATAGTATCTAAAATACTATTAAAATCTAATGCAATTTTATTGTGTGTTTGAACTCAAAAACTATTCAACTTTATCAGAAATAGTTTCATGGAACTGACTTATTCAGCAGTAACTCTAAATTAGTTTGTGCCTTCTGATTGTTTTTATCTTAATTACAATAGGCTATTTATATATCCTATGTGAGTTTTGCTGAAGAAAGCCAAGTTATTATTTTCAAAAGTTAAGCTGGAAACCTGAAGAGAAAATTATGTATTTTTATCTAGTCCTATATGGCAGCTTTTTTTCGTAGCCCATTTTCAAGTATTTCAATACACATTAAGTGTTCCTATTTACCATTGGTAAAATTAAACACTAAACCAGACCAAAATTGTTTATCATTGCTAAATTAAAAAAAATTATTTTATTATATTCCTTAAAGAATAGTCATATGTTACACAAAATTTTAGCATAATTTGGCTTAGTAATGTTGAACACTAAGCTTTAATATTTAGGATCAGAGTATTTAAGGGAAATGCCATTTGTGTCTTAAATGCTTTATTACAGACATAATGGTAATGAATGATCCCCTCACTCCCCCCCCAAAAAAAACTTACTGTTAGCAGGGAGGGGATATTTTATGTACCTTATAGTGAACACTTATAGTAGCTTTCTTTATCTACATTTATTCAAATAATCATAAAAGCCTATTCATTTACCTGCTGCCAAAGAATGAAAAGTCATTAAGAATTACACATTTAGTAACCTTTTGTAAATCATTCCAATGATATTTTATGAATTACTTCAACATTAAGAAATAAAGCTTAAATTTTTCCATAAGATTTTTTCGGATGTACTATGTTCATTATAATAGTAGTTAGTTCCAAATTCTATCATAACAAACACAGTTAAGATACTCACTTGGCATTAGAACCTACCCCAAAATGCCCAATTAATTTAACAGTTAAAGAAAAATGGATGGACTTGACATGGACTTTAATGTTTGCCTAATACTAATGGAAATCAAGCAACAGAAATAATTAAAAGTTTTTATATTCTCTACCTCTATTTTCTTTTTCCCTTAATATTTGTATGCTTTTATAGCACTGCAAAAGAACAGACAGGCATGACATCATTATTAGTTTTATATCTAAAGGTGAGAGGACAGAACCAGAAATGACTGGAGCTATCATTGTTTGGCTTCCAACCAGTCGTTTATCAGCTGGAAGAACCCTGAACTCACAGATGGTAAAGAAAGCAGACCCTTTGCTTACCAAAGAATATCTTTTTGTACACCAATCTAACTGAAGGTAGAAAATACATAGCCTATTTCCCGACTAAGATTTACAATGCTGTGGGGCACTAATTCTGTCTCATTCACACATCATTTGTCTCAGAGTCCATAACATAATATTGAAAATATAGAAACTTCTCACTTATGAAAATTTGATTGAAATATTTTTCTAATAAGTTGAGAAACGTGAAGATGAGGCAGTAGACAGTATTACCCATGAAAGGAAAAAGAACATTTCTTATCTGGGGAAAAATTTGGAACTTAAGTTATTTCAATATTATCTTTATGACAGATGGATTTCAAATTAAATACACATTATAAACATGCTTGTTAAATTACCACCTAGAGGGAAATATCTGTACTATGTTGGACCACAAGGGCCAGGTCTGGGTTCTTAAAATTGTAATGAATGAAGAGTTGGGTTCACTTCAAAGGTATAGTCACCTTGTTTACTATTTATTCAAAAATAACATGTGAATAGGAAATAGACACAAGTGCATGATAAAACTCACCTTCCCATGTCTCCCTACATCCACACAAATATGCTACCAACATGAGTAATTAATTTCACCCACATAAAGGATAAGGAATCTAAGCCATAAGTTCACTGCCTTTAATGCCGTTAACAAAAGAGCTTTACCAGCTTAATGTCTACTGACTATCACACAGGACATTCTTTGCTGTGTTGCCATGACATATACATCTTCTATATTCTATTTCTTTCCATATTATCAGCTAAATATCAGTCCAAATCATGCCTGTCACATAGGATAACTGATCAGCATTAAAGTTATAAACAAGATCTTTTGAAACAGAGGTATGATGACTAGAGATCCAGAACAGGAATCAAGGAAACCTGGCTTCTTTTTCTAGTTTTGGCAATATCAATGATTTGGGGAAAGTTTTGACTTTTCCTTGAACTTCTTTTTTCTCAACACCTACAGAAATTAGAAGATTAAACTACATTATTATCATTATTATTACATATTACAGAGCTTTTGTGTGCATCAGGGTGTACACCTGAGAGCCCACAAGCCAGATCTTCCTGCCACCACTTTTGTAAACACACACCCATTTATGACCTGTATTCTCTGGCTGCTTTTGCTACAAGGACAAAGTAGTTGTGACAGAGACCTAAATCACAGGTCTCTGACCTGTGATCACAGAAAGCCTAAAATATTTGCTCTTGCCCTTTACAGATAAAGTTTGCTAAACAATAAATGTACAAATCTCACTCTTTATATACATGCATTCTCCTCTGACATCTCCAGACATCAGCTCATATTTTTGACAAATTGTTGGCACCATTTGGAAGAACCAAACAATATATACATTTCTTCCTCCTCCATTGCCATTCATTATATAAAGCCACCCCAAAATTAACTCTAGACATGGGTGACAGTCATATATTTTAGAGTATAGTGATCATGAGCACTAAACCCATAAATGCCTATAGAATCAAATGGAATTAAATGCTCAGCTCTTCCATTTATTGTTCACTACCTAAGTTATTAATGTCATTATAATCTGTAAAGCAATGTTATTTCTTATAAAGAACGTACATTAATGCCAGACACACAGTATGTACTCCATGAATTTGAGCTACACTATTAACTATAGTAAGCGCTGCAGCTTCTAGAAAAATGCCAAATACATGGTAAACACTTAAAATTTTGAATTAATGAATTAAAGAATTAAATTAATTACTATCAATGATAATTTCATTTTACCAGCTACTTGAGCTAAAGCCTCGGCCCTACTGGGTTTTAATTTCTCCTATAGACTACAGTAAAATACTGTTAATCATTTACTAGTATACTTTCTGAATCTGAGTCTGATTTTCACTTAAATCCAGAATTGTCTCCTTTTCCTTCTATCCAAATGAGTGTGTTAGTAACTCACATGCCCCATGATTTCTGCAATACTTCATGACAGAATTCTATGACCAAAGAAAAGAATTCTTTAGAAGGTTAGATTTTAACCTACATGGAACAGAGAGCTGCTAGAATAACAGAACAATGAGGCACTCAACTAATTTTAGACTACCCGGCTGGAGTGGCAGAACATGTCCAGGGACAATGGTGTCTGTGGCAGTACCAGCAGAGAATCCTATTGACTATACCTATACCCTGGCCATGTTCCCCGATCCTCTGTCATCTTTCGTTTCTGCCCATCTCCTTCACCTTACTCCCTAGTAGTCTTACTGATTCTGTAAACTACTCACTATCATTCTAATAAATCTTCACCCTGCTTGAGTTAGAGTCAGCCTTTATTGCTTGCATCTAAGAACAATAATACACCTAGGATATTTTACTATTTTTTATCTGGAAACAATATCACAATATCACATATAGTGTCCCTGGAGAATATAGTTCTCACACTTGGACATACACCAAGATCACCGAGAAGGCTTGTTAAAACCAGCCCTGCTTAGCCCCACCCCCAGAGTTGCTGATGCAGTAGGCCTGAGGTGGGACCAGAGACTCCAAATCTCTTATCGAGTTCCACGTGAGGTTGATGCCCTTGGTCTTAGACAACACTGAGAACCACAGTCTGAGGAATTAAAATTGCTGTTTCCTCTAAATCATCTTATTAATAAATAGCATTTTGTTTGTTATTTTTTCTAACTATTATAACTTACATGTTTTAGGATTTTGATAGTTTATTGGACAATTGAAGTCCTAATGCTTTAGTCTTGTATTTAATGTTTTCCCAGGCGATTTTCCTAGGAAATCTGGTTCTAATGTATCTATATCACTCAATCCATTTTGGTTTTAGCAACACCAGTCCACTACTGTCCTTCAGACTGTGCTTCTCAAGTTTTAATGTATATCAGATCACTTTAGATATTTTTAAAAGGTCTCATTAAAATGAAAATTCTGATTCAGTAGATCTGGGGTAAACTTTGACAGTCTGCATTTCTAATAAGGTCATGGGTGGTACTGATACTGCTGGTCTATGGACTATAATTTGAGTATCAAGTATGGGCTGTACTTTCGGAGCATATTAACATTTTATCACGGTATTTAAAAAAAATTAAACTACCATGCAGATAGTTTCTACTTTTCTCTTCTTACTCATTTTCCTCTCATTATTTGAGACCCAACTCAATCCTCTTTTCTTAAGGGATTCCTCCTCCTGTGATCAGGCCATGAAAATGAGTGACAAACTTTTACTTTTTCTATTTTGCTTTGTGGAATTTTTATAAGCACATAGGTGGGGGGGGCGTGTTCATGTCTGTTTCATCACATAACTGGGAAGCATCACTACCCAGGAGAAAGGAAACAGACTTTGAAGTCAGAGCTAGACTAAATTTCGTCTCTATCCACTACTAACTGCAATATACTAATTTCCCTGAGCTTCAGGCGCCTCATCTTTAAAGCAAAGTTAACATTATCTTTAAATAGAATTTGCTTTTAATAGTAATATTTCAATTTTTTGTGAAGATTAAATATATGTAATGAAAATAAATCCCTAATATAGCCCTAGTACAAACCAGGTGATGAATAAATACTTGTTCTGTTTCCCTTCTTTCCCTTGTATGGTTCTATTTTAATTCCACAACTAACCCACTGACCTAAAACTTCAGTGTGATTTGGGGAGATTTTTGACAAATGCAGCTGCCCAGCCCTACATCAGGGAGACACGGGGCCCCCAACTCCTACTTCCACATGCTTGCTAGGAGATTCATTTGTGGATGGCTCAAAGACCTTGTTTGGAAGAGCATTAATACTAAGTTCCTACAGGGCACAAGTGTTCTAATTGTTTAAGATCACCATGGCATATCAGTATTCAAAAGGAAGGGGCTATGTGATACACTATTAGCTATAACAATAATAGTAATCAATACAAGGTTGGTGCCCTTAGTTCAGTGGTTAGGGCACTAGCCACATACACCAGGGATGGTAGGTTCAAGCCTGGCCAGAGCCTATTAAACAACAATGACAACTACAACAAGAAAGGAAATAGCCAGGCATTGTGGCAGACGCCGGTGGTCCCAGCTTCTTGGGAGGCTGAGACAAGAGGATCGCATAAGCCCAAAAGTTTAAGGTTGCTATGAGCTGTGATGGCATAGCACTCTACTGAGGGTAACAGAGTGAGGTTCTGTCTCTAAGAATAAAATAAAATAAAATAGTAATCAATACAAACCATACTGATAATTTCAATGACATTATTGTGTTTATTGTGAATTGCATTTATAGTAGTTCTCTAACTCAATTATTTTACTTTTCTGGTAATTCCATGAGTGAATCTTACTATTAATATAACAGATATGTTTTCCAACTCCTCGATTTGCCTGACAATAATGTCTTTAAAACTTCACAAATAAATGTACCTAGGATTAAAAGCTGTAATTACTCATTCTTTTGCACAATAAGCAAAAATCTTGATTTTTGACATTAAGTGACCACAATGCCTCAAGCATCATTTAACACAATGGAGACACACAAGACAGGCATGTCCCCTTCTGTCAATGGAGTTTTCATTCTGGTAGGAGAAAGAATAATAACCAAGTTAATAAAGAAATACTTAATGAAATGTAGGTACAGAGAAAACAAACCAATTATGTGCAAGAGAGCGGCTGTGCAGTGCAAGAGAAGTGTTGGGCTGCACCACCCAGATCACTCCCTTCAGGACTAAATGACTTCATTTCTCACCTTCTAGAATGGCTACTGGATGATCTCTCTTTCACTGGAGAGCTTTCTAGCCCAAGATCATTTCCCTACTCCTCAACATGAAGATATAAAGCCTGAACTCTTGTTCCAACATGGGCCATCTCTGCAGGGCTAGCCCCATGATAGATCTCCCCACAGTCTGGCTGAACCCTTTTTGTGAGTGCATCAAAATCCAGCTTTTCCCTTCTCTTGATCCTTCTTTCTTCCCTTCTTCCATACATGTCTGCCCTAGTAAACTCCTTGCATACTAATCTCCTCCAAGTTGGCTTTCTCTGAAATCTAACTACAATGGGCTGGAAATGGACATTGAATGTCTACTTGAATCTCTTGGCATTTCCTGGCATACAAGAATTAATTCCCTATGTCCTGCTCTCATTAGCCTTTATGCTTCTAAAATGATTTAATTTATAAGCCAGGCTCTGTAAATTCATTTCTATCACTTGTTCAGCTTAAAAAATATATATATAAGAAAAAAAGAGAGAAAGAGAGAGAGAGAAAGAAAGAAAGAAATTTTTTGGCTCAAAGGATATTCACTTCTTTTCTTTAAGAATATTTGTCTAAACTACAAATAATGATATATCTATTGGGGAAAAAAAAACCTTGATTATTTGAGGCATTGTAATCTCTCTTCACTCTATTCGGAAATGTTTTAACAACAACCATTGCAAGTTATGTTTACAAAGCATTTAATATGCATTAAATATTATGTGAAGTGCTTTTATTTACTGTCTTATTTTATCTCAAGAACAATTTTATGAGTTTACAAATTAGCTTCATCTCATTATACCAAGAAGAAAATGGAGGTATAATGTGTATAAATAAATGTATCCAATGACCTAAATCCAGTAGACAATGAAATTTTCATTTAATCTGAGGCAGTGGATATCTGACTCTTAATCACCTTTAAATCATTTAGGAATTCTTCAAAGAGTTAGGTCCTATTATATATTCACTAAAAAATAATCCTATTCCCTTTGCTCATCCCAAAAAGAACCTAGTACACTTTATACTAACAATAAAAATAAAGACAACTGCATAGTTTTCAAACATGTGAATTTCAAATACAACCTGCTACTTTTGCCTATTTTAAAAAGAAAAAGAAAATTCTCTTCAGTTCGTTAGTGGTTGCTACACTATCACAATGCTCTTTCTTATTCTCTTCCAGTTTATGATCAGTCAAGTGTTAATATGCTAGTGGGACAATACAAAGCCAAGTATTTGCATCAAAAGTGGACCATTTGAGACTTTTAAATCCCACCAAGCATAACTACCAGTTCATATAATTTTGAAACAGGAGTAAAATTTTAAGTATTCAGGTAAGACACTGCAAAAAAGAAAGTAACATAAAGGAGAGAGACATAGTATATTTTGTATCATATTGTATGTTTTCATTACCCTTTCCTAAAAATGTATTTCATAGTGGGCTACTGAACAAAATCTATGCTTTGGTCATAACATTTATTCATATTTAAATACATTTAATTAAATTTATCATGGATTTTTTAAAATAGCTTTTAAAAAAACTATAAATTACAAAAAAACATTTCAGGTAGCATTAGGACATAGTTTTTTCAGGTCAAACCACTGTAGGGAAGAAAGATTTTTCATTTGAGTTTTGATCTACAGAGTTCTGAACTGAAATCAAAACATCTCTTCTAGAATCATAATGTTAACTGTACTTGATCCATAGCCCCCAAGGAAGAGAAAGAAAAGCTGATGCTGAGTCAATTTTAGGAAAGGCTAACATCAGAGAAACTCCAGTTTCAAAATGGTCATACACAGCAATAGGCAATTAGGCTGTTTACTGCTCAACAAAGTCAAAATCTGATTTGGAAGCTCTATAAAAACACATTCTGCAACTTGACAGTTATTAGAAAGGGTGAGATAAATTGTTGGTAAGATTAGAAAAGGATATTACTATTTAATTTTATGTGTGCCATAATAATACAGGATTAACAAAATAACTCAGGTATGAAATTTGAGAATAAAATTTCTAAAACCATATTTATATCAGACGAGTCTTTCAAATAATGAACTATGATTTTGCATATAAATGAAGGAAATTCTAAGTTTCTTAGTTTAAAAAACATACCCATCACTTAAGTAATTAGATTATATAAAATAGAAGGTCCTATATAGAGAGAGCTTATCTTCAATGTGAACAAAATGGGAAGCACAAGTGTCTAGAGCTTGCCTTCAATGTTATTGCTTTGTTGTGTTTCACCTGAAATAGGAACAAATTCTAAAGGAAACTGTACTACTTCAACTTCTGAAATTCTGTGACAATTACAGCATTCTTAAAATCTAAATGAAGTCTACATTTACAGCATAAATAATACTACGCCCTTTGCCTAGTGCACGTCTTTCATGGAACCTACATTAATAGGAAAAAATATACAACTAGCTATTCTAATTTTTGTTAATGGTAACAAAAGTCCATTGCTTGAAAGGTATTATGGATTATGCCCCCCCCCCAAATTCATATGAAATCCCAAAGCCATGAGGATGTGATTGCATTTAAAAATGAATCATTATAGAGGTAATTAAATTAAAAATGAAGTCTTCAGGGTGGGCCCTAGGCCTATGTGACTGATGTCCTGGTAAGAAGAAGAAATTAGGACACGACACAGAGGGAAGACCGTGTGGAGACCCAGGGAGAAGACGGCCATCTACAAGCTGAGGACAGACTTCAAAGAAATCCACACTGGCAGCTCCTTGATAGCAGACTTTTGGTGCCATAATTGTGAGAAAATAAATTTCTGTTGTTTAAGCCACCCAGTCTGTGGTAACATTGTTATGAAAGCCCTAGCAAACTAATAGAAGCATGCAGACAATGCTAGCTATTAATGGTCATAAACTTGCTCATTCCGGTGGCTATCTGAGAACAAATTATTACAGTCAGAGAAAATGTTATTGTTATAGCAATGACCTAAACAATCAATTCTACTATATTTATGTATCTAGTTAGTCTTCATTTAGTTAGCATTTGCTAATACTTTGGTTCCAATTTATGACTCTGTGTCTCCTCCTCTAGATTATACATTTGTCAAGAGCAAGAAAAAACATTTATTAATCTTTGTACACAGAGTGCTGAAAACAGAGTCTGGCACTCACTAAATGCTTTAAGAAACAGAATGAGTGCTTGGAGCAATAAATGAGTAAATGCTGTTTCGTCTGAATAGCAGCAGCAAAGACTCTCAAGTTGAACCTAGATAATTACAATATGAGTTACTCATCCACCTTATTCACTGTCACAATGTAATCCTAAGGGCCTGTTTAGAAAAAATGTGATTTAGTAGAAAGATCGTCATGAGTCCTAATAGCAATGCCATGCTCTGAGAAAAAATTTTCCTTCCCAGTTGACTTCAGCATACACTGGTGGTTGCCTCTCTCATCTCATACGAACAGAATATTTACTCTCCAAGGAAGAAAAATAGATAACGTGATCCAATTAAACATATTTTGTAAAACATCTTTGATGGAATTTGCATTCTTGAACCAACCCAATATTTTATTGTTTCTGCAAATCTTTCATTGTATACAATCAAGGATACGTAGCAGATAATTAATGCTCTGGACCACAAATCAAGACCTCACCTAAATTCTAAGGTGGTCTGGATCCAAACTCACATAGTATGAGAATAAAAGAAGATTCAAAAGTATATTTAGAAATACTAACTTCTATAAATGTATAGACATTACTGTTATTTTTTTTTTAATTTTCAGAATTGTTTCAGTATAATTAACCAGCTAATAATGTAAGACATAAGTACACATGAAATTGGAAAAGACCCAGTCTCTCTGGGCAGCCAGGGGAAGCTGGGTGGCTTCTTCGGTGGCTACCACCAGCAGAGTGGACCAGCAACCAAAGTGCAGGCCCTGGGAGTGAAGGGTATGCCTGAGGGGGTACCAGCTGGGAAGGAGCGCAGAGATTAGAATACGCACAGAGACAGCCAATTTCCAGGGTGGAGACTGCTTTACTCAGCTTCAGATGTACCTGACCATCAGGGGATGAAAGCTGAGACAAAGAGCTGGAACTCACAGACTTAGTCAGACCCATTTGCAGCCCAATGTCTTGTCCACAGTGGAAAATAGCCACTAAAGAAACAAATTCTGTGAACTTTTTCTGTTCTATCAGCAACCTCAATCAGGGACAGAGCCAGAACTGAGTGAATTGCCTCAACCACAATCAAGAACCCAGGTTATCAGACCTCACCTCCCTCTGCCAAAGAGTGAAAGAGAGTGGCAGACTGCCTGAGGAGCCACAGATCTCCTTGTGACACAGGCAGGCACAAACCTCTGGAGCATCTGCTCATTGGAGGGAACTGGATCACAGCCCTGCAGGGTTACCAGTGACTGGGTGTGACAGAGGGGCAATATGGGGAAGGAGGCATCAAGCTTTCCAGAGTAATCTACTTCCTGGGGGACACTCCTGAGCTCACAGAGCACCAGAGCAAGTTGTACTAGACCCTCCAGCAGACCCCTGCTATCTAGTTGCCGAGGACTTTTCAACTCTTCCATTTGAGGCCAATGCTGGATGGGACAGTTGATTGGGCCAATCATCTGAGGACCTTCCAAAGTAGTACCCTGGGTGTGTGGTACTGGGAAAGTTTGATTTTCCTTTTCCAACTGCTGCCTGGGGGGGGGGGGGTCGCGGTGACTTAACTGCTGATATTTCTCCACATCTCAGACTTCAATCCAGAGTAACTGATTCTCTAGGGTAAGACAAAGACCAGCTGAAAATAAGACAGAGCCACTTAACCCCGCCACACCAAGAAGGTCCCCAGTTTCGCAAGCAGCAGCACTGTACGTGTCCTTGCCAAAACTCTAGGGGAAAAGGTACAGACACCAGTCTCAGCTCTCAGGCAAAGGACTGGTCAATCACTTCTCCTAGAACCCCCAACCCAACTTGACCTTATCTACTTATCCAGCCAAACAGTGCAAAATAATCATGGGGCATAATTAGCGGAAAAGCTCTGGAAACATGAAGAACCAGAGTAGATCAACCCCCCCCACCAAGGAACAATTTGGTAGACACAAATGATGATCTTATGCATAAACAGATGGCTGAGATGTCAGAAATCGAATTCAGAATTTGGATTGCAAACAAGATCAATAAAATAGAGGAAAAGTAGGATTTAGAAATTCAGGGTGAATTTCAAAAATTGTCTCAAGAAGTCAAGGATTTCAAAGACCAAATGACCAAAGATTTTGACACATTGAGAAGAGAAGGTCTAGCCCTCAAAAATCTGAGAAACACAGTAGCAACAGAATGGAGCAAGCAGAAGAAAGGATTTCTGACATTGAAGACAAAGCTTTCTACAGCTCCCAAATCTACAAAGATGAAGGGAAATGGAAGGCAAAAATGAATCATTCTCTCAGACAGCTCTGGAATAACTCAAAGAAAACTAGTATTCGTCTTATAGGAATACCTGAAAATGAAGAAGTGGCATCACAAGGCACAGAGTCTCTTCTTCATGAGATTATGAAAGAGAACTTCCCAGACATGCCAAGAGATTCTGAAATTCAGATAGCAGTTTCAGAACCCCAGCACTCTCAACCCAAATAAGACATCCCCCAGGCATGTCATAATTAAGTTCACTAAAGTAAATATGAAGAAGAAAATTTTGAAAGCAGCCAGACACAAGAAATCTATAACCTACAAGAGGAAGAATATTAGAATAAATGCAGATCTCTCTGATCAAACCTTTCAAGGTAGAAGAAAATGGTCATTGACTTTTAATCGCCTAAAAAAAATAACTTTCAACCCAGGATGCTGTATCCAGCTAAACTGAGTTTCATTTATGATGGAGAAATTAAATACTTTAATGACATCCACGTGTTGAAGAAATTTGCTATATCTAAACCAGCCCCCAGGATATTCTCAGACCTTTTCTCCATAATGACCAGCATAATCCTCCAATGCAAAAGTAAACTCATTCAGAAAATTTTTATCAAATTCCAACTTCCACAGTGGCGAAAGGATTAAAAATGTCCACTAGACTTTCTAAAGATTTATCAATATTTTTAATTAATGTGAATGGTTTAAATTGTCCTCTAAATAATCATAGGTTGGCTGACTGGACGGAAAATCTTGGGCCAGATATCTGCTTCATACAAGAATCTCATCTTACCTTAAAAGATAAATTTAAATTCAAGGTGCAGGTGTGGTAATCTATATTCTAGGCAAATAAAAAAACAGAAAAGACAGATGTTACAATCTTATTTGCAGATACAATATGCTTTAAACCAACCAAACTAAGGCAGAATAAAGATGGACATTTCATATTTGTTAAAGGTAATACTCAATATGATGAGATTTCAATTATTAATATTTATTCACTGAACCAGAATGCACCTCAATTTATAGGAAAAACTCTATTAGACATGAGTAAGTTGATTTCCTCCAGCTCCATAGTAGTTGGAGATTTTAATACTCCCTTAGCAGTGTTGGATAGATCCTCCAATAAGAAGCTAAGTAAAGAAATTTTAGATTTAAACTTAACCATTCAACAACTAAATTTAACAGACATCTACAGAATAATTCATCCTAATAAAATTGAATACACATTTTTCTCATCATCCCATTCAACATACTCCAAAATTGATCACATCTTAGGTCACAAGTCTAACCTCAGCAAATTTAAAAAATAGAAATTATTCCTTGCATCTTCTCAGACCACCATGGAATAAAAGTTGAACTCAACAATAACAGGAATCTACATACTCAAACAAAAAGCATGGAAGCTAAATAACCTTATGCTGAATGATAGATGGGTCCTAAATGAGATTAAGAAGGAAATCACCAAATTTTTGGAACAAAACAACAATGAAGACATGAATTATCAGAACCTCTGGGACACTACAAAGGCAGTCCGAAGAGGGAAATTTATAGCACTGCAAGCTTTCCTCAAGAGAATGGAAAGAGAGGAAGTTAACAACTTAATGGGACACCTCAAGCAACTGGAAAAGGAAGAACTTCCAACCCCAAACCCAGCAGAAGAAAAGAAATAACCAAAATTAGGGCAAAATTAAATGAAATTGAAAACAAAAGAATTATACAACAGATAAATAAAGCAAAAAGTTGGTTTTTGAAAAGGTCCATAAAATAGGTAAACCTTTGGCTAACCTAATCAGGAAAAAAGAGTAAAATCTCTGATTTCATCAATTGGAAATGATGAAGATGAAATAACAAAAGACCCCTCAGAAATTAAAAAAATCCTTAACGAATATTATAAGAAACTTTACTCTCAGAAATATGAAAATCTGAAGGAAATTGTCCAATACATGGAAGCACACCACCTTCCTAGACTTAGCCAGAATGAAGTGGAAATGTTGAACACGCCAATATCAAGTTCGGAAATAGCATCGACTACACAAAAATCTCCCTAAAAAGAAAAGCCCGGGAACAGATGGCTTCACATCAGAATTCTACCAAACCTTTAAAGAGGAACTAGTACCTATTTTACTCAATCTCTTCCAAAATATAGAAAAAGATGGAATATTACCCAATACTTTCCATGAAGCAAACATCACCTCTATCCCTAAACCAGGAAAAGACCCAACAAGAAGTGAAAACTGTAGACCAATATCACTAATGAATATTGATGCAAAAATATTCAATAAGATTCTAACAAACATAATCCAGCAACACATCAAACAAATTATACACCATGACCAAGTGGGCTTTATCCCAGGTTCTCAAAGCATATGGTTCAATATACATAAATCCATAAATGTAATTCAGCACATAAACAAATTAAAAAATAAAGACCATATGATTCTCTCAATTGATGCAGAAAAAGCTTTTGATAACATCCAGCATCCCTTCATGATCAGAACCCTTAAGAAAATTGGTACGGAAGGGACATTTCTTAACTAATAGAGGCCATCTACAGCAAACCCATAGCCAATATCAAATTGAATGGAGTTAAATTGAAACCATTTCCACTTATATCAGGAACCAGGCAAGGTTGCCCATTGTCTCCATTGCTCTTCAACATTGTAATGGAAATTTTAGCCATTGTAATTAGAGAAGAAAAGGCGACCAAGGGTATCCACATAGGGTCAGAAGAGATTAAATTTTCACTCTTCGCAGATGTTATGATTGTATATCTGGCAAATACCAGGGATTCTACTACAAAACTTTTAGAAGTGATCAAGGAATACAGCAGTGTCTCAGGTTACAAAATCAACACTCATAAATCTGTAGCCTTTATATATACCAATAATAATCAAGCCAAAAAAACAGTCAAGGACTCTATCTCTTTCACAGTAGTATCAAAGAAGATGAAATATTTGGGAGTTTATCTAACAAAGAATGTGAAAGATCTTTATAAAGAGAACTATGAAACTCTAAGAAAAGAAATAGCTCAAGTTGTCATGCTCAAGGATGGGAAGAATCAACATTGTTAAAATGTCCCTACTACCCAAAGCAATATACAATTTTAATGCAATTTCTATTAAAGATCCATTTTTATATTTTTAAAGACCTCAAAAAAAAAATACTTCATTTTATATGGAATCAGAAAAAACCTCGAATAGCCATGATATTGCTCACAAATAAAAACAAAGCAGGAGGAATCACTCTACCAGATCTGAGATGATACTATAAATTGATAGTGATCAAACAGCATGGTACTGGCACAAAAACAGAGAGATAGATGTATGGAACAGAATAGAGAACCAAGAGATGAATCCAGCTACTTACCACTATTTGATCTTTGACAAGCCAATTAAAAACATTCAGTGGGCAAAAGACTCCCTATTTAACAAATGGTGCTGGGTGAACTGGCTGACAACCTGCGGAAGACTGAAACTGGACCCACACCTTTCACCATTAACTAAGATAGACTCTGATTGGATCAAACATTTAAACTTAAGACATGAAACTATAAAAATACTAGAAGAAAGTGCAGGGAAAATTCTTGAAGGAATTGGCCTGGGTGAATTTTTTATGAGGAGGAATCCCCAGGCAATTGAAGCAGTATCAAAAATATACTACTGAAACCTGATCAAACTAAAAAGCTTCTGCACTGCTAAGAACACAGTAAGTATAGCAGGCAGACAACCCTCAGAATGGAAGAAAATATTTGCAGGTTATGCCTCTGACAAAGGTTTAATAACCAGAATGCACAGAGAACTCAAATAACCAGAATGCACATAGAACTCAAACTCAAGAAAAGAACAAATGATCCCATCTCAGGGTGGGAAAAGGACTTGAAGAGAAACTTCTCTGAAGAAGACAGGTGCACGGCCTACAGACACATGAAAAAATGCTTATAATCCTTAATCATCAGAGAAATGCAAATCAAAACTACTTTGAGATATCATCTAACTCCAGTAAGATTAGCCCACATAACAAAATCCCAAAACCAGAGATTCTGGCACGGATGTGGAGAAAAGGGAACACTTCTACATTGCTGGTGGGAATGCAAACTTACATTCCTTTTGGAAGGATGTTTGTAGAATACTTAGAGGTCGAAAAATGGACCTGCCATTCAATCCTATAATTCCTTTACTAGGTATATATCCAGAAGAACAAAAATCACATCATAATAAAGATATGTGTACCAGAATGTTTATTGCAGCCCAATTCATAATTGCTAAGTCATGGAAGAAGCCCAAGTGCCCATCAACCTATGAATGGATTAATAAATTGAGGTACATGTATACCATGGAATGTTATGCAGCCTTAAAGAAAGATGGAGAGTTTACCTCTTTCATGTTTACAGGGATGGAGCTGGAACATATGCTTCTTAGCAAAGTAGCTCAAGAATGGAAGAAAATTTATCCAATGTACTCAGGCCTAATATGAAGCTAATTTATAGCTTTCATATGAAGGCTAAAACCCAATTATAGCAGAAGAATATGGGGAAAAGGGCAAGGGAGGGGAAGGGAGATAGGAGGAGGAGTGGAGGGAGGGCAATTGGTGGAATCACACCTACGGTACATCTTAGAAGGGTATGGGTGAAAGTTACTAAATGCAGAATACCAATGTCTACATATAGTGATTAAGAAAATACCATGGAGGCTATGTTAAAGAGTTCGATGAAAATATTTCAGATTGTATATGAAGTTAGCACATCGTGCCCCATGATTGCACTAATGTACACAATTATGACTTAGTAAAAATTAAAAAAAATAAAGACTGAAATTGTAAAAAGCAAGTAAAAGGCAAAATTGGAACCAAGTAAAAGATTACTATACATGAGTTAAAAATAACAATGCAATTGTGTAAAATATGAAATAAAGCTCAGCTATGTTATCAGTAAACATTTTATACACTTGCATTTAGTTCAATTGCTAAGGCTATAACCACAAGATGTTTGGTAAAACATTAAAATTTTCTCCTATCCTGTTAAATTACGATGCCCACGGTCTGGGTGTCTAATACATCCTTAATACCTATCCATGATTCGGGAATGCAAGCTGTTTATAGGCAAATTAAGTTACCCTAGCACAGCCCACTGCTGCCACCGTTTTTTAGGGCCCGGGACTGGCCAGGTCTCTGGCCCAGCTTAACTAGGTTCCAGATGAGGACCACTAAGCAACCTTGCTCAGGAATAATTTTCTCTTAGGTACCTTAGGGTTATCTGCTTTAGCAGGAGAGAGAGAGAGTCTTAGAGAAAAGTAGTCTTAGAATAGATAGATCTTACTCTTTAGTATAGCTTGGTAATCTTCAGCAGAGAGACACCGTGCTAGTGTTCTGCAGACAGGAGGGGAGACCGAGTCAGAGTAAGCAGGTCCGTGATAGAATGCACACACTCCCAACTGCCTCTCCTCCAGCCTAATTTAAGGCTGGTCTCATGCCTCTCAACACCACAGGTGTCTGCCAAATCACCAGTGCTCTCATCTTGCGAGCTCTCGTGCTTGTTAGGAAAACTAAATCCCTCTCTATGCCCTTTTCACCAAGGTGTTCCATTATTGCTCTATACAGGTATTTCTTATAACTCCCACTCCTTCTAGCCATAGGCTCTACGGCTACTACAGCTACAAAAAAACACAACTATTTTAACTAGTTAGCTCAGTTGTTTGTAATTGTAATTGTGTCTGTACTTTGCCTTATTTTGTGTCTATTCCAATAACTTTGGAATTTAATATTTAAAAAAAAAAAAGATGGAAAATATCTCAGTAGAAGTTTCTGTAGCTACCCTTTAGATTGGCATTACCCATAAGTAATTCTTGAACCTAATAAAATGTTGATAAAAATTATTCCCCATTGTTAACAAAATTCAAACGATGAGCATTCAAAGCACTAGTCCAAAATAAATCCATCTGTGTAAGCTATTGGCTTGAGAATCAGCAAACCTTGTGGAAACCTTAATTCAATTAATATTTTTTGAGGAGTTACAATTCGGTGGGGAAAATAAGCATATACTAAAGAAATAATACTGCAAGAAATACTGTGTCTTATAAATAAACATTAAAAAAATTTCCATACACAATTATTTGCAATCCGTTCTGAAATGAATCCATTTCTTGAAAGAGTTCTTAAGTGTCTAACTATTGGATAATATTTTTCATTATGTTTTGCAACATGGGAGATGCATTCTGTGGTAACAAAAGCATAAATAGAATGTATCACATGTTTTGTTTTTTTTTTTTGTATCACATGTTTTAATGATATTGCTAATAACCACCACTTATTTCAAGGCAAGAACACCCAAAACCTAAAATCCAGGATGCATCGAAACTCATGCTGGAAGACTGAAATTATATTCATGTTTCACTGATGAAGAAACTCTTTCTCAAGAGGGTGGATAACTTACCTGAAGTTTCATAACTAGGATATGTTACAAGAGGTTCAATAGATTTACTTCTTACTGGCTCAGCACTTACTATTAAATACAATGCTATATTGACATCAGCAAAAAGCAATTGGTATTACTGTAATTGGTGTATCTATAATGATCTCAAAATAAAAAAGGTTACTTTAAAAAGTAATTAGCCTAATAAAATATTACTCAGTTTATAAAATAGATTTGTAAAGTATCTGTAATTCTTTCTATTTGCCACAAAACAGTAATCTTCTTTTCACTAAATGAATATACCACTTTTAAAGTCACTGAGATTATATCAAAGCCCTTCCCTAAAAGTCACAGAAATATAATGTTTTATCTTTAGTCCTTAGATGACTCCTTTTTATTTAGAACGTTCTGGAGAATTTCATCATTCAGAAATGAGTTTATACAAAAATAAGGCATACTCAGAAACAACAGATATAATTACTAAAAAATAACAATAATAATTACTTTAAATATTTGGCCAAGCTGACTACAAAATACTTTTTAGAGTCATTTTCTAAGTACTACCATTCCAAAAATTTGAGTCATATTTTTGCACACCAATCTACAATATAAGCAATATGCTTGCCATAACTAAGTAGCTTCACATACAAATACATTCAAGAACTCTGTATAATGAGAGTAAGTTGAAAATCCAAAGCAAACAAGCCAAAAATGATCTATGGTACTAGTTTAACA
The DNA here is from genome assembly GCA_963573935.1 of Arctocebus calabarensis. NCBI lineage: Eukaryota > Metazoa > Chordata > Mammalia > Primates > Lorisidae > Arctocebus > Arctocebus calabarensis. The sequence continues at coordinate 25,677 of CAUYON010033867.1, forward strand.
CTAAATAAATATTCATCTGCACAAAGCACATTTGAGATTAATTCTTACATCTTCCACATAGATTCCAAGTGATAATAATATTAAGGCTTTCACAGAATTCCACATCCACATGTCTGAAGGGCTTCCCTCTCTACCCCCATCCCCCCCCAAAAAAAGGCCATTCCAAAATCAGGTTAAGTATGAGTGGAAGATTTAAGCTAGTTTTCCTTCAAATATAGAATAAAAATGGGGCCAACCTGAAAAGAAACAAAATAACTGCTTTTGCTCTTCTTTCTGACCCTTAAGTGGGGCTTTCTTTTATATATGTTTTGTTTTGTTACCTCATATTTTCATGTAGCCAACATAAAAGGAATATGTTGACATCTCCTTATCTGAGCCAACCACAAACCTTTATACAGAGGCAAGAAAGAAATGATTCCACTACTAGGATGATTAGACACTTTCTTCCAACTGCAAGAAGTCTGTAATAAGTCCAAATAGACAGTGGTTTACAATCCTTACTTTTCCTGGCATATATTAAAGTAAAACCAAAGAAGAAAATATAAGACAGAAGTTCCCCCATTTTCCTGCCTAAAAATCCTTAACAAGATTTCCTTTCATTACTTATTTAATAAGGTTGTGAATGTGTTCAATTATGTACAGAGTAGAGTTCACTAAAGCTTTGCACAATGTTTACATCCATTTAGGCTAACACAGCCTCATGTTCACCATCCCACATGATCACTGTTCCTGTGCATGACATGGTGCGACTGAGGTTTGCATTTTCCAAGGTGAGAAATGTGATTCACAGCCCAGATGGGAGATTTGTCTTAAAACACTGGGATTTCAAATTAAGATATTTCTTTGGATCTTTGATTCCTGTGCCAATTATCGTTCCCTAAGACATTTGTAGAGAGTGGCTTAATCATGATCTGATGAAAACATAGCACTATCAAGGACACTATAATTTCCTGTCACTCCTTTATGTACAAATGTCTTCAGTCTTAAGCAAAGAATGTCAAATTGTGAGGCGAAGCTGTTCATTCACTCCACAAATATCCAATAGTTAAAAATTCGGAGGCATACATTGTTTTCTTTTTTTTTTTCCTCGTGGTAAGACAGAATTTATTTACAGAAAAGAATACAGAAAACACTAAAGCTCCTGGTAGAGAGAGAGCCCTCAAGCGGGGAGAGAAAAGCTCGCTCCATTTCTCTCCCTGTCTTTCCCCATCTCCCCCTTTAGGCTTTTAGTCTCGGGGTATATATAGGTTTTTTGGGTTCCTTGGCCTGGAAATGAATGAACACAGTCCCTTCTGCAGAGGGCAAGGTGAATGAATGTATCAATGAATGGACACAGTCTGTTCATGGAATTGAGGCCTAGGAAATTCACATGAAATTGACCTAGGCATAGGAAATGGGGGTTCCACATTTAGTCCTAAGTGTAAAGTGAAGGAGACACCAAGGCACAGGTGTCTCCTCGCCAGTTTTCCGGGCTTTTTGGCTATTGGAGCCTCTGGTGGGGGTTGGAGGTCCCCCTCCTTGCCTGTCATCCAGCCCGCTGGTTCTTCAGCTGGCTGCTACAGCACTGACATCGCAAGGAGGAGGCAGCAGGTCCGCCAGCTCCACTGAACTGGCTAGGGCGCCAAATGTCCTGCATCAGTTCCCCCTCTCCGAGTAGAAACTCTAACTGCTGTTAGGGAAAAAGGGCAAAGACTCGATCTAGCTGCTTCCTGCTGAATCAGGTGATGATAGAAGGGGGCAGTTAGGGTTTCTCCCGAGGGGTTCATGGACTGGAACCATCTTTATTGCGTGTGGCTTGATGACATTTCTGGAAAACAAATCTGATTAGTGTAATCAGTAATAGGCAAAGGTAGAATAGCATCAGGTCAGAAGCACTTATTCAGTGATGCTACAAGAAAACAATATTAGGATTTTTCTTACTGTTTCCTACATAATAACTTCAAACTTTCTTTTGGCT
>CAUYON010033868.1:0-11114 GCA_963573935.1 Arctocebus calabarensis
TTATAACAAAAATTTAAAAAAATTCTATTTTATCAATGTCTTTAAATTACTCTACCACCACCATTTTAAGGAGCAACTTCAAAAAGGGGCATTCCTGACACGAATGCACACTAATACGTTCCTTTTGGAAGGATGTTTGGAGAATACTTAGAAATCTAAAAATTGACCTGCCATTCGATCCTATAATTCCTTTACTAGGTATATACCCAGAAGACCAAAAATCACATTATAGCAAAGACATCTGTACCAGAATGTTCACTGCAGTCCAATTCATAATTGCTAAGTCATGGAAGAAACCCAAGTGCCCATCGATCCACGAATGGATTAATAAATTGTGGTACATGTATACCATGGAATATTATGCAACCTTAAAGAAAGATGGAGACTTTACCTCTTTCATGTTTATATGGATGATGGAACATATTCTTCTTAGCAAAGTATCTCAAGAATGAAAGAAAAAGTATCCAATGTACTCAGCCTTACTATGAAGCTAATTTATAGGTTTCATATGAAGGCTATAACCCAACTATAGCACAAGAATATGGGGAAAGGGGCCAAGGAGCGGAGGGGAGGTGAGGTTGGGGTGGAGGGAGGGTAATTTGTGGGGCCACACCTATGGTGCATCTTAGAAGGGTATAGGCAAAACTTACTAAATGCAGAATACAAATGTCTTCATATAATAATTGAGAAAATGCCAGGAAGGCTATGTTAATCAATTTGATGAAAATAGTTCAGATTGTATATGAAACCAGCACATTGTACCCCTTGATTGCACTATTGTACACAGCTATGATTTAATAATAAAGGCAATAAAAAAAGAATACAAAGCAATTCCAAAATAGAATAAAAGGAAAGAATAGAGACATGATATTATTAGTATATATCACATAATAAATGCATGATAAATAATAGCTATTTGTATTTTACTAACTTCTATATTCCAGAGTCATCAAAAAATTTAGTCCCCTGAGTTTTGACTACCTGGCCCTCAACTTCTTAGGAGTGTACTGGTTTAGGCTTAAACAAAAGGAAGAAGAAAAATTCAAGTTCTTACTCTGCGTGTAATAAAAAATCATGAAGATTCACTACAAATATTAAATAAGACAATACAGGTGAAAAATAAATTTGAAACGATAAATTGAGTAGTAAACTATAGCTGTATTTACAAACAATAAATCGAATAACAACAATAAATTGAATTTCAACTTAATTAGACATGATGTTAGGTAGGCATTCCACTGATCCATTTAATCTGAATTCCCAATTTTTCTTCCCTTTTCTACTTTTTGGAGATGTGGTCTAATACAGCTTATCCTGAGGTCAGCAGAGATTTATCCAATCTCTTTTATCTTCTACATTTTAAAATCAATTGTTACTCTGATACTGCCCAATTCTTTTTAAAAAATGCAAAGCACTTTTCAGATTTATCAAAAGTGAATAGTCTGACCTTTTAGAAAGATTTTACGGTCATGAAGTTTAAAACAGAAAATATTTGCAGTTAACACTTAAAAACAGAAAAGTATGTTAACCACAGCATTTTATTCATCAGAAATTCCATGGAATCAAATATTCATAATATTGGGCTGTGACTGATGTCCATAGGAAAACAAAAATCAGTTAATTATTTGTTTGTATGCTTCAAAAAAAGCATAATTATGTATGTATTTAAGAGACATACGTAGTTTGATTATAAGATTCAGTCACTCTAAGTATATTTCTATGAACAAAGCAGTCTGGACAAATGCTTATATTTACAGGGCCAAATGCTGTTACTTAAGGAATTACCAGAGAAGCAAAATTGTAAATGAAAGCTTTATGGTAGTAAAGATATTTCTTAACATTAGACGAGTAACACAGCTGCCAATGTATTAATGTACTAATTTGATACTATGTTATATATATTTATTTCCTACATATTTCATAATGTATTTTAAATACTATTAAACTATTACTTTGATTTAGTATTTCCTTTATTTAATATAAGTATATTACATATTCATATTTTAAATACTAATATGTATTTTGCTTACATATATAATCTTTAAATATACATAAAGAGATAAAGATATATGTGTGTATGTGTATATATATATATATATATATATATACTTAAAATGTGGGATTCAGGGACCAGTAGCAACCAGAATCTTACCTGGAAAATCCAGCTGGTACCAGAACTCCAGAATCAGAACGTATATTTTAAAAAGACCCAGGTCATTTATATGCACAAGCTTGGGAATTATTCACAATTGTTCTCATTACCATCCAGAACAAATTAATAAATAATCATAGTATTTTAAAAAGTAGGAATTAAATTGACATTCATAAGCTCGCTACCATTTCTTAACATTAATGCAAAATTTACAAAATAATAAAATATTGACAGCATATCTGTAAGTAAGACATTTCGGGTTTGTTAAAAAAATATAACCTAAACTGGTTCTATAATTTTAAATCTGTTTCTCTAAAACATATATATGTATAAACTCCTAAAATAATCAATCTTGTAAGAGGAACAGACGGTACCAGTACTATAAATATTAGCAAAAAAATCACAAAATAAATCTGGTTCAGCAATTATTGAGGAAACTGTATATCATCTACACACATTTGTCAGTGTTCAGCAGTGATGGCCTCAACCTTAATGTTAATGACAATGACACTGATGTTGCCAACTACGGTTATCACATAAGCTATGCATACTTCTGTACCAGCACTGTTCTAAACACTTTACATACTCAAATAATTTAATCTTCACTATTCTCCTATGAGAATACTATTATTAGAAATGAAAAAGAAGAGGTACAGAAGATTTAAGTAACTTGCTCAAGTACCTTTATTTTAACCAAGATAAATAATTTAATTATGTAATTATTGCCATTCATTTATCATATTATTCAATCAAAAGAATGTGCCTTTTAGAATATGTGATCAATTGCAAACACGGCCTTCATCCCTCTCCCTAACCCATGCCCTTTAGCATGTCATTTGCAGTGTCCTCTCACTGTGGACCAAGGTACAGTACGAATATGTGACCAACTGTGTTTGTCCCCTCCTCTCCCTCCTCCACTGCCATGGGAGTGAGTGAGCTTGGCCTAGACTGGCAAGAGGGAAGGGCTGGGCAGAACCACGTCACCCCAATCAAGCCATTGCATCCACATGACCACAATGCATTCCAGCCAAGCCCCACGTCACCCCAATCGAGCCATTGCATCCACATGACCACAACGCATTCCAGCCAAGCCCCACTTGCTCCTGGATGCAGAGAGATATAGATATACTCCTTGCCTTATATCAGGATTTCTGATTTCCGCACAGAATCCTTAAGGCCATTCATGACTGATATGGACAGTGACTAATTCAGCTGCATTACTTATTCAACTAAAAACAAAAATATGTATGTTTTACTACTGATCTTTACCTATGTCTATGTCTACAGATGAAGAAAAATAATGGATGGCAGATGATAAAGTGTAATATATGGTATCATACTGGCAGAGGTGACATCTCTTAGAGGAAACATGTAAGGAGGAAGAAAAATAAATAAAATGTATATTCTTAAAAGAGTTTTCTAAAAAGTGACAGAAAATGTAATGTGCAGACACTCAAAATGAAAATGAATATCCCCTTCACCCATTCTGTACCCACCTTCTATTCCTCACTGGTCTGTTAAAGAACCATTGGACGAAACAGAAACTGGGCTGGTTTCCATCTATTGCCAACTATCCCTCGAGGACAATGCAACTCGTTGTCCTGAATATCCTAGGGAAGGGCTAGAAAGGCATGAAGGTGTCACGGTGTGTGGCGGCGTGAGTGAAATCAGACTCTGAAATGTGTTTTGTCACACTCCAACTTCCCAACAATCTAATTTTCTGACATAAGTAGGGTAATACGCTACTTAACTGTATAGAACTTGCCCTAAAAGGAAGATGTACAACTGCTAGTGCTTTATCTGAAAGGAGTCAAGCGAAATGTGTGTAGCAAAAGCAAACAATAGCACTGCCTTGAGTTTTGAAAAAATTTCTTGATGATCCAAGTGAATAATGTCACCAGGTAACAAATGTACCTGGTGTATGTGAGGAAGCCTTTTTGACAGAGACCAGGAGGCATCAAAGTAGAGGTAAGTGGTGTCTCCAAGTCAAATTGTTACAATCACCTCATCTTCCAGCCTAAGGACTTTTCAGATTCAGTTAGTGATTTGTAGTTTTGTTATGATGCAAATAGCACAATAAGCCAACACACTATTACATATAATTATTTATAAAATGTATTATATATTATACAATGGCAATCACAATGAAGTGATCTTATTCAAAAGGAAAATAATGAAATATAGAGTCTTCTTATTAGTACTGCCTACGTATAATCCACAGATCTATGTCTATCAATGAATTATATTTTTTCTCTACAATAAAACAAGTACAGAAATTGTGTGAACCATTTCCATATATCTGTAGCAACGTAATAAAGTGTGCTTCATATCTGTTAAGTATAAAAATGAAAACTCGAGGCTTGTATTTTGTTTTTCTTTTTACATTTTTTCCTAGTAATGGCATTCTATGGCATTATCTCTGCAAAAGATTGGCAATTCAACAAATACTATCGCTCATCACAGATAGCCTGAGGAACACTGCTACATTATCCATGGGTTTGGAGGTGAATATGCGTCTGATTAAAGGAAAGATAAAATGAGAATTGGGCAAAATTAACATTTGTTTATTTATCTCTCAGTATAAGCCAGGCACAATGCTATATGACTTACGTACATTAGTCATGTTGCATTCTTTTTAACAGACAGATGCTAAGGGTAAGTATCTGTGTGAGGGTTTTATTGCTAGTAAGTGGCAGGGGAGCTCTTTGATTCCATCCTGTGTCCTAAGCTCTAAATCAACAATTATACTAGTTCTCGACCTAATACTGTTCTAAAAAAATCTGAGAGAAGTGTGACTTAACAACAAATGGAAAGGTGTTTAAACAATAGAGAGTTTAAAAGATTATTTAATTCATTTGGATAAATTGTTAAGAAAAGTTATCAGACTTATCTTTTATTATGCAATCTTATTTCATTATTTTAACCTAACATCTTTTCAGTGTTGAGTTTGGAATAGGATTTGATCTGGTGTGATGGTTTGTCTGGTATAGACTTGTTAGACATTACATGTATATAAATTTGTGTATATCATATATATATGTATATAAATGTGTATATATGTATATAAATTTGTGTGTATATAAATATATACACACATATAAATTTTTACCATATGTAAAAATAGTTTAAAGAAATAAAGGGAGCTATAGTTTAAGAAACAAGGATGCATACAAGGTCACATACAAGTGCATACAAGGTCCCAAGAATTTGGGGAAAAACAACACAGACCTGTGTCCTTGGTGATCTTGGTTCATACGGTGGCAGTTTTCATGGGACTGGAGGTAAAGGGGGAGGCAAGAAAGAGATCCCTAAATGAAACAAACACTGTCCAACTAGACAGTCATATGATCACATTTTTAAATTCACTGCACCAATTTTATTGTTAGTCAAAACAAGAATATAATTTGTCATCCAAAAAATTTTGCTTTTTAGTTAATGTAGTTAGAATATTTCAATTAGTATCCTATCATGTCCCACCAAAACCTAATTGTTTTACCTTCCTTTTTCAATGTTTTCTTTCATTTCCTTGTCTCAGCCTATTCTGTCTTGAATACTTGAATGCAAAATGACATATGTTGAAAAAGAAAATACAAATCTATGACTTTCACTTTGCTAAAGTCTGTAATGAAGATGCACTTGTCCTTGTCAAGTTTTTCTCCACCAAATTCTTTAAATTAGACTTTAGTTGTATTCCTATAGCTCTCCTACAGCTGCTTCTACTTTTTCATCTTTAAATGTCATTGGGAATTAGATCTTCACATAAAACATTTTTGTATTAAGCATATGTGTTGTGGAATTCCCAGTAAACCACTTATATAAGTAAAACCTAAACCAAAAAATTTTTACAGTATCTGATTACCCAACCTTTAAAAGCAAACTCCCATTAAAAACTGAAGGAATTATAGGTGGGTGGTATAATACTCCTAAAATACCAAATTCATTAAATAATAATAATTTCTAGCTGACTTTTACAATTTCAAATCAATTCACATATATTTTATTCGATCCAATCATACCATCAAAAGAAGAAAATCATCCCCACCCCCTGTCACAGAGGATGATTTTACATCTTAGAGGGTACACTGTATGGAGAAAGGGATGGGGATGGTTCATTTTTTACCCATATGGTATTTTATCTCTATCATCCTGCTCATTGCAAAAGATTTATTAATAATGGCAATGTTGAAAATACAAACCAAATGGAAGAAAAAGTATCCAATGTACTCAGCCCTACTATGAAGCTAATTTATAGCTGTCGTACGAATGGTATAACCCAACTATAACACAAGAATATAGGGAAAGGGGCAAGGGTAGGGAGGGGAGAGGGGAGGTTGGGGCGGAGGGAAGGTAATTGGTGGGGCCACACCTACGGTGCATCTTAGAAGGGTACAGGCGAACCTTGCTAAATGCAGAATACAAATGTCTTCATATAATAATGGAGAAATTGCCAGGAAGGCTATGTTAATCAGCTTGATGAAAATAATTCAGATTGTATATGAAACCAGCACATTGTACCCCTTGATTGCACTATTGTACACAGCTTTGATTTAATGATAAGGACAATAAAAAAATAAAAAATAAAATAAAATAAACATTGCCCTGCACACACTGCCAGCTCTTCAGCAGTGCCCCCACACCAAGACATGTTTGCTCTAAAAAAACGTGGCCAAGAACACACATGGATGCTCTTATTCAGAGCCGCTCTCTTCCATAGTGACAATGCTCACATGGCACATGTCTGCCCAGAATGGAGGTGCCATCTCCCATCCCCACTAGAGCCCAGATATGGTCATCTAAGTTCTGGCCAATGAGGTGAGGGAATCCAAGGACACCCTCCCCTCCCTGTTCTCCCTCTAGTTGAATGGGACATGTGAGCCACACTGCCCCATGGAGGAGTCACCCATGGAAAGGACCTGGGCCCCAACCCCACAAGGCTCTGATAGCTATACCAGGCACAACCTCCGAGCCAACCGGGATTCCCCTGGGAGAGAGCAAAGTAAAGCCATCGTCATGACTGGGTCTCTGGCACAGGCTAAGACTCAGGACTAGCGTCACTAGCAGGGGGCTTAGACTTTCCCCAGTCTAAGCCTGGTGACCAGAAGATGAAGCCTCAGCTCACGTGTCTGGGTCAAACGGATCCCCGTTGACCCAGTGGAATTCGTCCCCAACTCTGCGTAGTCCAATCCAGGGCTCCCTCCTCGTGAACTTGAACATAAATTCCTGCACCAAGGAAAGAGAGAAACCTTCAGATGTGATCTCCTGAACATTCTCATAGCCCAAGACAAACCTCATCTGAAAAGATCCTGGTCCTTGTGAGACTCTGTCTCAAGAAAAACAGACCCTGGCCCTCCGGCTGTACAGATATTGGGAGGGTGACTGATATCTTGCTATACCCCTTAAGTAAGAGCTGGGTTAGAGCAGCTAGGAGCTGCTCCCTGACCTTGCAGAAGTTACCTCCACAGCCCCCAAGGGCCCCCGGCTCTGTGTGCACGCCACCATGCCACAGCACCACCGTACCACTGTGCCACCACACCAGGAAGGTTGCGCAGGGCTGTCCTCCCAGCCCAGCTCAGCTTAGCAGCCCACAGTCCAGCATTCCTGATTTGCAGGAAGCTTGGGGATTGCCCACTGGACGAATCTCAGCACTGAGCCTGCTTGTCCTTCCATCTGCATACTTCTGGGACTTTCTCTCCAGAAGGTGGACATAGTACTATGTATCAAAGACAAACAGAAGTGATGTTTAGATTATCTGCTATTTGCATTGCTGTACCACTGTTAACCTCAACATCCAAAATGGCCGACAGACTGCTTCATTGGTTTCTTAACATTCCTATCGATGAAACCATTTTAGGTATTCAAGGAGAGCTCATGTCCTGATTTGGATCAGTGGAAAATAACAATGTATTTTTACATTTCACAGTGCCTTTAACTGTAATTCTTACACTTTACAATACTGAGTTTAGCAGAGCCAATAAATAGCCTTGAATTGAAATAAGTGTCCTTGACAATAGAAAGGAAATTGGAGCCCCTCAGTGACCTGCTCAGAGCCCCACGGCTGTGCGGTGGCTGGATGCCGTGTCACGGGGCCCCCTGCACACTGGGGTGTGGCTCTCCCCTTACAGTTGAGGTGCGGGTGCCGAGGGCCCATCTCCCGCCCAGCACACTCACCAGCTCCTTCTGGCTCTGGATCACAGCCAGCGTGGCCTCGTGGGTGTGGCAGTACTGCCTGCCAGTGTTCCAGTCTCTCGGTTCCTCAGAAAAGAAGTAGCACTTCCTCCCGTAGAGCAGCCAGTCCTCCGGGCAGGGCGCCTCACACTTGATACAGCCCTTGGAGGCTGCAGGAGGAGAGACAGGCTCTGCGTCTGCCAGCGCGCCTGGCCGCCACCCTGTCCCCCCAAATCCCACTCTGCGTCCCAAGGCTTCCTCTGCTGGTCTCAACTGCTGTCGCTGTGGCTGTCCTCATGGGTGAGCACCTCTCACAGGCTTGGAGGTAAAGCATTGGTGGCTAAGCGAATGAATAATGGTGGCCTGGGAGGCACATCCCCATAAAGGCAAGTGACAGCAGGTCAGCCGCTGGGGTAGATCCGCCTGTGTCTCTGAACTCCCAGGCCATGGACCCACAAGCCACATGCCCTTTCTCTCCAGCCAAGGTGGAAGGCACTGGCAGGATGGACTGTCCCCTTCCATTAACTACACCTTATTAGCTAACAAGGCTGCCTGTTCCACCACTGGACTGCTGGAAAGTTCTTTTTAAATATTTACTCCCAACCTGCCCTCTCATGACCTAGACCTGCTGATCCGAGATCTGCTTTCTGGCATGACCCAGAGCAGACTCATTCCATCTTCTTCCTCCTACCTGAAGGACACCAGCCTCCCCTGCCATGTCTTCATGATCCCAGCAGGGCCTGCTCACTGCAGTGTCACCATATTGCCACCAACATGCTGCCACGAGGACAGATTTGGGCACATCAAATGTGGCTCTACCAGCAGCAAAAGTGACCACAATGCTGCCTTCCAGGTGTCCCAGGCGCTCCAGTCTGCAGATCGCTTCAGTACGGAATGTGGCATGCATGCATGCACTCTTCTGGGAAGGAAGCCCAGAACTCCCAGCCGCAAAGCATTAGGCCACAATCTTAGATCGTTTTCATATGATCTGTTTCCAAGCCAGGTCTCCCCAGGGTCCAGAACATGTGAAAACCACTTTTAAAATCCAAATGCAGAAGCTTATATTTATTTCTTCCACAATTATCTCACTTTGGCTCATCATTTGACTTTTTACAGATAAACTTTAATCTTGATTTTTTTTTCCCCCATCTGTCCCTTGGAATTGCAGATTTGGACGGTATCAGCTATAAATTCCATAAGCATATTTTTGTTTTTATACAAGTGAACAGGCTCATGGTACTCAAGCCCCTAGGAATCTCCAGCTATGTGGACACCAGTTAATAAATCGACACTTCCCCGGGCTCATCTGTTCAGTGAGATTCAAGTCCACTTGGGAGTATTGACCATTTCAACTGCTTCTCCACAAGGATCTCCTAAGAAGCTCTGTTGTGCTTTATTGAAATCACAATATGCTATGTCTACACATTGCACTGGCCTCCCAACCTAGCAAAGGAGTTAACCTGTAGTGACTATTCCAGATGAACCCAGGCTGGACCTATTGTTTGCCATATCCATTTCTGAATACTCACAAGCCTCCTGCTTGTCATATAAGCCCTACAGGGAAGGAACTAATAGGAATTGATATTGTCAGTGGACTTTTTCCCAGACTTTGAGAAATTCACCTCTGGTCTTATGATATTCCTCAGGGATTAAAGATAGAGATGGTGGAATCACTTTTGCAAACCTTTCAGGACCCATGACATACTTCGACTTGAATCCCTTAAAAGTAGCCACATTTCCAGATCATATAGCCCACTTGTCCTTAGTGGCAGTTTTTTATTTGTTTTTTTATCTGTTTGACTCTTTCAGTTTCTCACTCCTCTCCCACTTAGAATGTTCTGTTCCTTTGATGGGATCTGGAATATGGCACCCCAAAACATGCCACTTTGGCATAAGGATCATTTTGAGCTGAAGGCAATTAAGAATCAACCGATGTCTCAACCGTTCTCTGCACACTCCTTTGATCTGCCTAAAAGTAGAGCATACACTTCCTTTTGAGGAAGGAGCTGGCCAACCCCCAACCCCACCCCATCGACCACTTACTAGAGCAAAAAATGACGCTTATCATTGAACAGACCAAAGAATCAACACCAAGCTGAGTTTGCAAATAAACCTTACTAAAACAGTCACCATCTGTTATTCCCCCACGTCTGTCCTAGCCACTTTCCCACAATTTACCATTCCTTGAAGCCCAAACTCTCTTTCCTTTGCTAAAAAGGCATATACACCCCTGAGTCTAAATGCTTCTTTAAGTTGTACTTCTTTCCCATGAACTCCCATGCACATAAACATTAATGAAATCGTGTGCCTTCTCTCCTGTTAGTCTGCCTTTGATCGTTTAATTCGCAGGCTCCCAGGTACTGAACTTAACACAGTAGAGGAAAAGGTTTTCCCTCCCCAAACCCTTCTACCTCCTGATGTCTGAGACGTCCTACCCATTCTTCAAGTTTCAGTGTTCGTGTCTCCCCTTCTGGGAAGCCACCAGGCAAGCAACAACACCTCTATTACTGCAACTTACCTCTGGACAAAAGGGAAAATACCCTTTTTGGTTTTTTTGTTCTTACCACGTAGCCCAGGACCTGACACATGGCAGGGCTCAGTAAATGTTTGCTGAATGAATGTGATCTTTATTTTTGTTTTCTTTTTTTTTTTTTTTGAGACAGAGCCTCAAGCTGTCACCCTGGATAGAGTGCCATGGCATCGCAGCTCATAGCAACCTCCAATTCCTGGGCTCAAGCGAGTCTCTTGCCTCTGCCTCCCAAGTAGCTGGGACTACAGGTGCCCGCCACAACGCCCG
>CAUYON010033875.1:0-13769 GCA_963573935.1 Arctocebus calabarensis
GGCACAAGTACTTACCTACTCTTTTCTTTTTTTTTTTGTAGAGACAGAGTCTCACTTTATCGGCCCTGGGTAGAGTGCCGTGGCATCACACTGCTCACAGCAACCTCCAGCTCCTGGGCTTAAGCGATTCTCTTGCCTCAGCCTCCCAAGTAGCTGGGACTACAGGCGCCCGCCACAGCGCCTGGCTATTTTTTTGTTTTTGCAGTTCGCTGAGGCCCGGCTTGAACCCTCCACCTTCGGTATATGGGGCCGGCGCCCTACTCGCTGAGCCACAGGAGCCGCCCCTTACGTACTCTTTTCTTAGACTCTTTAACTTGGTTCTAGAATTCTTTTCTATTTTTTTTTTTTATTTCTTATTGATTGATTGATTGATTGAGACAGAGACTCACTCTGTTATCCTCGGTAGAGTCCTGTGGCATCTTAGCTCACAGCAACCTTAAATTCTTGGGTTCAAGTGATCTTTTGCGTCGGCCTCCTGAGCGGCCGGGTCTGCAGGCACCTGCCACAATGTCCAGCAAGTTTTCTGTTTTTAGTAGAGATGGGTCTGGCTCTTGCTCAGTCTGGTCTCAAACCCCTGAGCTCAAGCGATCCTCCTGGCTGGGCCTCCCAGAGTGCTGGGATTACAGAGAAGAGCTACCGTACTCCTATAGTTCTAGAAGTCTTATCTTTAGCTCATATTGTATCCTGATTAATTTTAGGACTATTTTCCTCATCCTTGATGCTCTGACTTTCACACTTAAAAGTACCTTTTTGGGCAGCGCCTGTGGCTCAAAGGAGTAGGGCGCAGGCCCCATATACCTGCCTCAGCCAAAAACTGCAAAAAAAAACCCTAACCTTCTCCTACAGCACATACTGTTGACCCTGCAGCCTCATGTTCAAGGCTCTTTGTACTGTCTTCCCTGTGGGTCCAGCTTCCGTTCCTTCCCTGTCCGCTAGGCAGTCTGGGCTACTTTATCCACGTACATGACATTGCCCTTTTAGACCTTCTGTTTACTGATGAGAGGCAGCCTCTTTGGAAATCATGTCCCTATTTGTGGCTATCAAAATTCTGCTCAATCCTGGCTCGGCGCCTGTGGCTCAACGGGCTAAGGCGCCAGCCACGTACACCTGAGCTGGCGGGTTCGAATCCAGCCCCAGGGCCCGCCAAAAAACAATGACGGCTGCAACCAAAAAATGGCCGGGCGTTGTGGCGGGCGCCTGTAGTCCCAGCTACTTGGGAGGCGGAGGCAAGAGACTCATTTAAGCCCAGGAATTAGAGGTTGCTGTGAGCTGTGATGCCACAGCACTCTATCCAGGGTGACAGCTTGAGGCTCTGTCTCAAAAAAAAAAAATTCTGCTCAATCCTAAGGGTGGCTGATATTGTGGTCCTTCATGTCAGTCGTGCCCCAGGACACGCAGGTCTCCTCTGCTGGGCTCTGAGAATGGGGACAGAGTTGTGTTTGGTTTTCCACCACCAGTGCCTAGAACTGGGCTGCTTCCCTGGCAATGCCCTCAGTAAACTTTTGGTTGGGGAATGAGTGAGGGGCAGTATGAGTGGCATCCCTGGCTTGGAGACAGATGAGATCTGGTTTCAGCTTTGTGGTTATTAACCGTGGACCTCAGGGCAGTTACCCAATCAGTGTCCCTATCAGGGTGTGATAATTGCGATAATGTGTTTGAAAGGAAGGCGTCCATTGTTATTAGTAGGGGTAATTATAACATGGCCTGGTTCAAATGCTGCCTCCTCCCTGGAGTTTTCCTGCCACTGTGGTTAGAGGTGGCGCCTTCTTCTTAGGAGCCCTGTGGGGTGCAGGTGGCCTTGCCCTTGGCCCTTAGCCGCTGCTGTCTGACAGGTCTTCTTAGGAGCCCTGTGGGGTGCAGGTGGCCTTGCCCGTTGGCCCTTAGTGCTGCCCCCGCCTGACAGGTTCCACCTACTTGTTCTGCAGGTCTTATCTCTCCTTCCAGGTCAGGAGCACTTCATGACCAGGCCAAGAACAGCTGTCCCCGGAGCCCAGGGGGTCTCAGCTGAGAAGAGTTGGCAATATCTGAAGACATTTTGGTTGTCTCGCCTGTTGGGGGGAAAGCTACTAGTGGAATCCAGTATTAGAGCTGGGGATGCTGCTATAACATCCCGCAGTGCACACATCGTCCTCCCTCAAGGAAGAATGATCCAGCACAAACTGCCAATAGTGCCGACACTTGGAAACTGCCTTAACCTGGAGGCATGCCAGGGGTCGGAAACACGGAGAAGCTTGGATGATGGAACCCGAGTTGTAATTCAGTTCTTCTTCTCCTTTTTTTTTTTTTTTGAAACAGAGTCTCAAGCTGTTGCCCTGGGTAGAGTGCCGTGGTGTCACAGCTCATAACCACAAACTCTTCGGCTTAAGCGATTCTCTTGCCTCAGCCTCCCACGTAGCTGGGATTACAGGCCCCTGCCACAACGCCCAACTATTTTTTGTTACAGTTGCCGTTGTTATTTGGTGGGCTGGGGCTGGTGTCAGCTCTGGTGTACGTGGCTGGCGCCCTAGCCACTTGATCTATAGGCACCAAAACTTTTTTTTTGGTTTTAAGACAAAGCCTCGCTCTGTTGCCCGGGCTAGAGTGCCATGGCATTATCATAGCTCACACAACCTCAAACTCTTGGGCTCAAGTGATCCTCTTGCCTCAGCCTCCCAAGTAGCTGGGACTATAGGCACCTGCTACAATGCCAGCTATTTTTTCTATTTTTTAGTAGAGACAGAGTCTTGCTCTTGCTCACATTTGTCTTAAACTCCTGAGTGCCAGACATCTTCCTGCCTTGGCCTCCCAGAGTGCTAGGATTATAGGCATGAGCCACCTTGCCCAGCTAGTAACTTGCTTTTTCTGGACCGGCGCCTGTGGCTCAGTGGGTAGGGCACTGACCTCATATACAGAGGGTGGCAGGTTCAAACCCAGCCCTGGCCAAACTGCAACAAAAAAATAGCCAGACGTTGTGGCAGGCACCTATAGTCCTAGCTACTCGGGAGGCCTGAAGCAAGAGAATCACCTAAGCCCAAGAGCTAGAGATTTCTGTGAGCTGTGACGCCATGGCACTCTACCGAGGGCAACAAAGTGAGACTCTGTCTCTAAAAAAAAAATCTTTTTTTCTTTAAATTTTTATTTATTTATTTTTTTGAGACAGAGCCTCAAGCTGTCACCATGGATAGAGTGCTATGGCATCACAGCTCACAGCAACCTCCAATTCCTGGGCTCAAGCGAGTCTCCTGTCTCAGCCTCCCAAGTAGCTGGGACCACAGTTGCCTGCCACAACGCCTGACCATTTTTTGGTTGCAGCCGTCATTGTTGTTTGGTAGGCCTGGGCTGGTTTCGAACCCACCGGCTTAGGTGTACATGGCTGGCGCCTTAGCTGCTTGACCCACAGGCGCTGAGCCTATTTATTTATTTTTTATTTTTTTAGAGACTGAGTCTCACTTTGTCACTCTCGGTAGAGTGTCATGGCATAAGAGCTCACAGCAACTTCCAGCTCCTGGGTTTAGGCCATTCTCTTGCCTCAGCCTTCCGTGTAGCTGGGACTACAGATGCCCACCACAATGCCTGGCTATTTTTTTGTTACAGTTTGGCCGGGGCAGGGTTTGAACCTGCCACCCTTGGGGGCCAGGGTCCTATTCACCTGAGCCACAGGCGCCGCCCTAATTTTTTTTTAATTAATTCAAAATTTATGGGGCAGGTGTGATAGCTCATGCCTATAATCCTAGCAGGCTGGGAGGCCAACACAGTTGGATTAACTGAGCTCATCAGTTTGAGACCAGCCTGAGCAAGAGTGAGACCCCATCTCTAAAAATAGCTGGGCATTGTGGCAGGTGGCTGTAGTCCCAGGTACTTGGGAGGCTGAGGCAAGAGAATTGATTGAGCCCGAAAATTTGAGGTTGCTGTGAGCTATGATGATACCATCGCACTTCACTGAGGACGACAAAGTCAAACTCTGTGTCCAAAAAAAAAAAATTCAAATTTTTCAATTGGAATAGATAACAGTAAGGAATAATTTATGCCATATTACCTGCAATTTTAAACCTAAGAAATTTTTAGACTAGGCCTAAAATGTAGTAGATTAAACTCCATTTGCTTGTGTGATGTTGCAACCTACCCCTTTCAACAAAGTAGGAAAAATAGCTGCACGTTGCGGGGGGTGCGTGTAGTCCCAGCGTCTGTGGCTCAGTGAGTAGGGCACCGGCCCCATATACTGAGGATGGCAGGTTTGAACCTGGCCCTGGCCGAACTGCAACAAAAAATAGCCGGGCGTTGTGGCGCCTATAGTCCCAGCTACTCGGGAGGCTGAGGCAAGAGAATCACTTAAGCCCAAGAGCTGGAGGTTGCTGTGAGCTGTGATGCCATGGCACTATACTGAGGGTGACAAAAGTGAGACTGTCTCTAAAAAAAGAACAACTATGTAGCTCGGCGCCTGTGGCTCAATGGGCTATAGCCACGTACACCTGAGCTGGCGGGTTCGAATCCAGCCCGGGCCGCCAAACAACAATGACAGCTGCAACCAAAAAATAGCCGGGCGTTGTGGCGGGTGCCTGTAGTCCCAGCTACTTGGGAGGCAGAGGCAGGAGAATCACTTGAGCCCAGGAATTGGCGGTTGCTGTGAGCTGTGATGCTACTGTACTCTCTCCAGGGTGACAGCTTGAGGTTCTGTCTAAAAAAAAAAAAAAAAAAGAACAACTGTAGAATCAGGAGATTCACAGAAATTAAGGAAACTCTTAAGAGGTGGGGAAAATGGACAATACCAAAGGAAAAGATCAGGAGTCAGGGATGCTGTGGCGTTCAGAAGAGGTGTGGATGTTTCCCTTCTGTCACACCTCTGCTTGTGTACTGTGCCTGCATCATGCCGCCTTCCTTCCCAGGGGATTTCAATTCCATCTTTTTGAATCCTCCCTTCAATATAATCTGGGTTTTGTAATGTAATTTAGTGGGAAAAGCTGGCTATTTTTTACTCAAACAGTTCTAATGTAAGCTTAATAAAATACATTGTTTTCTAGACCATATAAACTAGTAAAGTCTGGACATAACAACTTTATTTAAATAGTGGTTCTATTTGAAGTTACAACTTAATTTAAATGGTTCTATTTGAAGTTATAAGTGAACAGCTTCCCTAAATTCTAACTCGTCCCCGTCTTTCTTTTTCACTCAAAAACAATTTTTTTTTTTTTTTTTTTTTTTTTTTACAGGTGAAAGACCAAAGAAACCAATTCCTCTTCAGGATCAGACTGTCAGAGATGAAAGAGGGAGATACAAACGATTTCATGGAGCCTTTAGTGGAGGTTTCTCTGCTGGCTACTTCAACACTGTTGGCTCAAAAGAAGGTCTGATTTTCCTAGTTAGAACTGTTACATTGCTAAAGTAAATGATTGAAATGTTATTGCAAGATCCTACCCCACCCCCACTTTTCTTAACTTGTTCTTTAAACACTTTAGTACATACATTACATGCAGTCTTTTGTGTTCTTAGAGTGTTTGAAATATTTATAGTGTTAACTTGGGTGTTATTTAGTGATTGCAACTGAAGGTGAAAGAGTTTTCTCAAAAAAGATGCATTCTAACCAGGTGATTAAATGATGATGACTTCCGTTTTAGATGGTCTTGCCATGCACAAGTGCTCTTACACTGATTCTGTCCGTTAATCATTGACTGTCTCTGACGACTCTCTGAGGAAGGAGGACAGGTGTCGCAGGTGTCATGAGGATGAGGCCACCGAGCATCAGTGTAGTTAAGCAGCCATCAGAGGGTCACCAGCTGCTCTGTGCAGTCGCTGGGGACCATGACTGGGTCCTACATGCTCTTGACCTGGAGAAAAATCAATGAAAAATTTCACTGATTTGTTTGATTTCAAATGAAATTTTTCATTGATTTTTATGTAGTATAATAAATTCATTTGTGGTATAATATGTAGTATAATAAATTCTATATTATTTCAACATTTTAACGGAGAAGTATTTTTCTTGAACTGGAAGAAGATAGCTTTATACATTTTAGTTATGAGTGGAAGATGAATTGATTAATTCACATAGCAATTATCAAAAAAAGATGGGACACATCTTTTATTTATACACACATATCTGTATGTGCGTGTATATATAAAGAACTTGTATGCAACAATAATAGTATAATAGGCCAGGCATGGTAGATCATGCCTGCAATCCTAGCACTTTGGGAGGCCAAGGAGGGTGGGTCACCTGAGCTCAGGAGTTGGAGACCAGTCTGAGCAAGACTGAGACCCTGTCTTAGAAAAAGAAATTTATTAGCCGGGCATTGTGGTAGGTGCCTGTAGTCTCAGCTAATCAGGAGGCTGAGGCAAGAGGATCATTTGAGCCCAAGAGTCTCAGGTTGCTGTGAGCTATGAGGCCAGGGCACTCTACCCAGGCACACAAAGTGAGACTCTGCCTCAAAAAAAAGAAAAAAAAGAGGGGCGGCGCCTGTGGTTCATCGAATAGGGTGCTAGCCCCATATACCGAAAGTGGCAGGTTCAAACCCAGGCTCACCGAACTGCAAAACAAACAAAAAAATAGCCGGGTGTTGTGGTGGGCACCTGTAGTCCCAGCTACTTGGGAGGCTGAGGCAAGAGAATCGCCTAAATCCAGGAGTTGGAGGTTGCTGTGAGCTGTGTGATGCCACAGCACTCTACCAAAGGCGATCCAGTGAGACTCTGTCTCTACAAAAAAAAAAAAGAAAAGAAAAAAAGTTAAATAAAGATGAAAAGAAGGGCAGCACCTGTGGCTCATCGAGTTGGACGCCGGCCCCATATACCAAAGGTGGCAGGTTCAAACCCGGCCTCGGCCGAACTGCAAAACAGAAAAATAGCCAGGTGTTGTGGTGGGCGTCTGTAGTCCCAGCTTCTTGGGAGGCTGAGGCAAGAGAATCGCCTAAGCCCAGGAGTTGGAGGTTGCTGTGAGCTGTGTGACGCCATGGCACTCTACCAAGGGTGATAAAGTGAGACTCTGTCTCTACAAAAAAAAAATATATATATATGTATCTATATATATATTTAGGCTTGGCACTCGTATTTCGGTGGTTAGGGCACTGGCCGCATGCACCAGGGCTGGTGGGTTTGAACCGCCCCAGCTCTACTAAACAACGACAACAACAAAAAATAGCCGGGCATTGTGGCAGGTGCCTATAGTCCCAGCTACTCAGGAGGCTGAGGGAAGAGAATCACTTAAGCCCAGGAGTTTGAAGTTGCTGTGAGCTGTGACGCCATAGCACTCTACCAAGGGTGACATAGTGAGACTCTGTCTAAAAACAAACAAACAAAAAAGTTAGTAAGCAAATTTAAATTATCTAGGTAAAAATGGTGAAGGATTTGCAAAGAAAGAACACTAATACATGGCTGGCTGTGGGGGGATTATAGACAGTATTTCTGCAGGGTAGTTTGACACCTTCAACACTTTATTTTAAAGAGATTTTTTCAAAAAGGACATAGCCTGGGCGGCGCCTGTGCCTCATCAAGTAGGGCACTGACCCCATATACCGAAGGTTCAAACCCGGCTTTGGCCGAACTGCAAAAACAGAAAAAGAGCCGGGCGTTATGGCAGGGGCCTGTAGTCCCAGGTACTCAGGAGGCTGAGGCAAGAGAATCACCTACGCCCAGGAGTTGGAGGTTGCTGTGAGCTGTGTGACACCACGGCACTCTACTGAGGGCGATAAAGTGAGACTCTATCTCTACAAAAAAACAAACAAAAAAACCCCCCAAAAAACAAGTTTATGCAGAATAATAATGTGTATCTAAGCATTGAGATGGGAACTAGATAAGAATTTGTACTTACTGGGAGTTTCACGTTCATACGTGTTATTTAATTATTTAGTTAAAAAGCCAGGTGTGGTGGCAGGCACCTGTATCCCAGCTACTCGGGAGGCTGAGGCAGGAGGATCGCTTCAACCAAGATGTTTGAGTCTGAGCTGTGATGCCACCACACTCTGCCCAGGGTGGCATAGTTAGACTCTGTCTGAAGAAAAAAAGAGATTTAGTTATAGACCCGGATACTATCTCGCACTGTAAAGTTCTAAACTCTTTTCTGTCTAGGATGGACGCCCTCTACATTCGTGTCTTCCCGACAGAACAGAGCAGACAAATCTGTTCTTGGTCCTGAAGATTTTATGGATGAAGAGGTGAGTGTGTAAAACTTCCAGATAACTGCCGATAAGTTGGGAAGTGTGCAGCTGGCTGTGGCAAGTGTTTCCTCTGTCCCCAGAAAGTCTACATGATCTCCTATTTGTTTGTAAGGCTTTGTTGTCTAGGTACTTGGACTACAGTGCCCTGTTCATCAGTGGATTCTTGTTCATTGAACTAGCAATTTATAATGGGGCCAGTATTTAAAGTCAGGACTCTGAGAGGCTGAGGCAGGTGGATTGCCTGAGCTGAAAAGTTTGAGAGCCTGAGCAACAGTGAGACCAGTTTCTACTAAAAATAGAAAAACTAGCTGGCTGTAGTGGTGGGCACCTGTAGCTCCAGCTACTCAAGAGGCTGAGATGGGAGAATCCCTTGAGCTCAGGCATTCAAGACCAGCCTAAACAGGAGCTATCTACTAAAACAGAAAAACTAGCTGGGCGTTGTGGCGGGCGCCTGTAGTCCCTGATACTTGGGAGGCTGAGGCAAGAGAATTGCTTGAGCCTACTAGTCAAGGGTTGCTGTGAGCTATGACCCTTGGGCTCTCTACCCAGGGTGACAGAGTAAGACTTCACCCTTACTGCTCATCTTTGCAGCCTGTTACTGCTTACCATGTCTCCGGACAGCAGTGACTGTCTTTCTCTGCCCTCGGCCACTGGCCTTGCGTTATGTGACGAGGAAGTTCCAAAGTCAGTGTGTAGATTCTGCTGCCCTGCCGATCCTGAGCTACATTTTGTAGTTTTAACTTTTTTTTTTTTTTAAAGCAACAAAGCTAAGCCATGTATCATGTTTAATTACTTTCTAAAACTGTTTGAATTTCTTTTTTTAAGGACCTTAGCGAATTTGGGATAGCACCTAAAGCGATTGTTACCACGGATGATTTTGCTTCAAAAACCAAAGATAGAATACGAGAAAAGGCCAGGCAGCTGGCAGCTGCTACGGCCCCGATTCCCGGAGCCACTTTACTTGATGACTTCATAGCACCAGCCAAGTGAGAACAGTTGAATGATTCTTCTGATCTTAGCGCCGTGCTTTGCATACGTGTGGTTATCCTACTCAAGGGGTAGTTTGATTGTCACAGAAGACTTCTTAAGCTAAAAGTCTGAGTGAAAAGGGAGATTTTGCCCAAAAGGTCTGTACCGTCACTGGAGTACTCAAGAGTTGTAGCCATCCGCCGCGTTGCAAGGGCTCACGGGCTGGAGGGTTATTGTGGCAAATTCCCTTCCCTACCTCCTCCCTGGGTTCGCTCCTATCTGCCTTATTCTGCCTTCTCTTTCTGTGTGCCTCCTCGTTCTGTGCTCCTGGGCACGTGGCCTGATGTGGCAGTCTCAGACCTTCACAGTGCCCAAGGCCTTGACAAGGACTCTCTAGAGGACTGGCACGATAGCTCACACCTGCAATCCCAGCACTCTGGGAGGCCAAGACGATTGCTTGAGCTCAGGAGTTCAAGACCAACCTGAGCAAGAGTGAGACCCCATCTCTACTAAAAATAAGAAAACTAGCTGGGTATCTTGGCAGGTGTCTGTAGTCCTAGCTACTCGGGAGGCTGAGGCAGGAGTCTGGAGGTTGCTGTGAGCTACGATGGCACTCTACCCAGGGTGACAGAGTAAGATTCTGTCTCAGAAAAAATTTTAAAAAAAGGGACAGTCTACAGTCCTTATGTACCCATTCTGAAAGCCCAGGAGTAAGAACGTCTGATTGACTTCCCCAGGTCAGCTGTGGCTGGGAGGGCAGGGTCATGCAGATCTGACATGGGGGAGGGACAGGGCCAGGAGCTGCTGGGACTCAGAAGCTGCTTTTGTCACACTGGCCAGTAATACTGTTTTTAAAAAGTCTTTTAAATGTCTTGGTACCCTAGATTATCTGTTGGTTTCGAATTGCTAAGAAAAATGGGTTGGAAAGAAGGACAAGGAGTTGGTCCTCGAGTAAAGAGAAGGCCACGCCGACAGAAACCTGGTGTGTACCTTGACGTCATTACTTTCCCAGCTTACCTTTCAGTGCTGCAAGTTCTGAGAAACAATCGCCAGGCCTTGTGGCGTGCACATATTTGGAGGCTTTTTGTGTGTAATGCATGATAGCTGCTAGTAAAGTTCCTACCAGCACCTCATGAAAGTTTGTTTCCTATCCTCGTCAAAACTGCGTCCCAGTTCAGCTTATTTGTTTTCTACTTATTCCTTGCCCTTGGTCTTCCCAGACAGATTGGGAGTGAAGTCTAGGAGGGCAGCAGCCATTTCTCTGTGGTCCTTGATATCGGGACAACAGTGGCTGCTCCACTGAGCATGTTATCCCCAGATGACCCGCAGGGCAGGGGCTGGTGAGAAACAGCTCCCTAGGGATCCTCTCCCCTCCCCCCACACCAACCCCCAACCCGGAAGTTGTACAACCTACTATGAGTGCAGCCGTGTACTCCAGAGAGTAAGTCAAGTTTCTTATTTTTAGTTGATCTGGATAAATACTTTCAAATTTGTTTTTAATAGGTCCTGGAGTAAAAATCTATGGCTGTGCATTACCCCCTGGAGGCTCTGAGGAATCTGAGGTATTGTATGGGATGACTGACCTTTATTTTATTTTATTTTATTTTTTTGTAGACACAGAGTCTCACTTTATCCCCCTCGGTAGAGTGCCATGGCATCACACAGCTCACAGCAACCTCTAACTCCTGGCTTAGGCAATTCTCTTGCCTGAGCCTCCTGAGTAGCTGGGACTGCAGGTACCCACCACAATGCCGAGGTATTTTTTTGTTGCGGTTCGGCCAGGGCTGGATTTGAACCCGCCACCCTTGGTATGTGGGGCCGGTGCTCTACTTGATGAGCCACAGGTGCCGCCCATGACTGATCTTTAGTTTGGTACAGCAGGTAGCACCCGTTACTTTAGGAAGTTTTAGGGTCAGAAACAATATTAGAAATAGGTCACGGCTGAGAGTGGTGCTCACACCTGTAATCCCAGCACTTTGGGAGGCTGAGGTGGATGGATTGCTTGAGCTCAGAAGTTCAACACCAGCCTGAGCAAGCACAAGATCCCATCTCTTACTAAAGACAAAAAAGTAGGTGGGTGTAGTGGCACATGCCTGTAGTCCCAGCTACTCGGGAGGCTGAGGCAGGAGGATTGCTTAAGCCCAAGAGTTTGAGGTTGCTGTGAACTATGATGGTGCCATAGCACTCTACCCATAGTGACAGAGTGAGACTCTATCTCAAAAAAAAAAAAAAAAAAAGAAATTGGTCAGATTCCATTACTGTACGGTGGAATATTCATGTCCTAAAACTATCCTTATTATGTCAGATAATGAATTTGGCAGCATGCCTGTACCATAGACATGCAGGTCTGTTTAGATTCATAAGAAAGAAGTTTTTGGGCAGCGCCTGTGGCTCAGGTGTACGCCCTGGCCCCGTATACTGAGAGTGGCGGGTTCAAACCCGGCCCCAGCCAAACTGCATCAAAAAATAGCCGGGCGTTGTGGTGGGCGCCTGTAGTCCCAGCTACTCAGGAGGCTGAGGCAAGAGAATAGCCTAAGCCAGGAGTTAGAGGTTGCGGTGAACTGTGACTTCACAGCACTCTACAGAGGGTGATAAAGTGAAGACTCTGTCTCTACAAAAAAAAAAAAAAAGAAAGAAAGAAGTTCTTTGTGTTGGTATTATTTGTGATGGAGGAAGGTGATTTAGTAATTTGTTAACAGGCTTGGCGCCTGTGGCTCAACGGGCTAAGGCGCCAGCCACGTACACCTAAGCTGGTGGGTTCAAATCCAGCCTGGGCCCACCAAACAACAATGATGGCTGCAACCAAAAAGTGGCCGGGAGTTGTGGCGGGCGCCTGTAGTCCCAGCTACTTGGGAGGTGGAGGCAAGAGACTCACTTGAGCCCAGGAATTGGAGTTTGCTGTGAGCTGTGATGCCACAGCACTCTATCCACGGTGACAGCTTGAGGCTCTGTCTCAAAAAAAAAAAAAAAGGAATTTGTTAACAGCACAAAGAAAGTTTGAAAATTGTTGTTTGGGATTAATCACTGCATTTTAAAATAGCATTTTGTGGGTTTCCTTTGTACCAGTGACTCACCTTAATTCCACTTGGAAATAGGATGAAGATGATGACGACTACTTGCCTGACAATGTGACCTTTGCACCCAAAGATGTCACACCTGTGGATTTTACACCTAAAGATAATGTGCACGGACTGGCTTACAAGGGCCTGGATCCCCACCAAGCACTGTTTGGAGCTTCGGGGGAACATTTTAATCTTTTCAGTGGGGGATCTGAGGGGACCAGCAATCTTCTTGGAGATCTTGGACTGAATAAAGGAAGAAAATTGGGAATTTCAGGCCAGGTAAAAGAGTTTCTGTATCCTGAAGGTGGAGTCATTGGCAAAAGAGTGTTTCCAATATTCACTGTGCCCCATGGTGGGCACTGGTGAAGCTTATGTTTTCCTTAGCACAGACTCTGGAGACACGTAAAACACCTCTTTCTGGTTTTAATAATCAGCTCCAAGAGTCTGTGCTTAAAGTTCTTGGTGGAGTTTGTGTGTTCTCAGGAAAGAGGGTTGCTATCTTGCCTCGTGGGGCTGAACAGAAAACTACTCTTACCTCTTTGAGTTAGTAATAGTCAAATGGCAATCTGCCTCTTCAAGTTTAGGTCCATTTTTTTTTTTTTTTTATTAAATCATAGCTGTGTACATTAATACAATCATGGGGTACAATGTGCTGGTTTTATAAACAATTTAAAATGTTTTCATCAAACTGGTTAAAATAGCCTTCACGGCATTTTCTTAGTTACTGTGTTAAGACATTTATATTCTATATTCTACCCCTAGTAAATTTCACATGTACCCTTGTAAGATGCACCGTAGGTGTGGTCCCACCAATTACTCTCCCTCCACCCATCCTCTCCCCTCCCCTCCCTGTTCCCTTTCCCCTTCTTCTTGGGCTATAATTGAGTTATAGCTTTCATAAGAAAGCTATAAATTGGTTTCAGAGTAAGACTGAGTACATTGGATACTTTTTCTTCCATTCTTGAGATACTTTACTAAGAAGAATATGTTCCAACTCCATCCATGTAAACATGTAAGAGGTAAAGTCTCCATCTTTCTTTAGGTTGCATAATATTCTATGGTGTACATATACCACAATTTATTAATCCATTCATGGGTTGATGGGCACTTGGGCTTCCTCCATGACTTAGCAATCATGAATTGGGCTGCAATAAACATTCTGGTACAAATATCTTTGTTAAAATGTGATTTTTGCTCTACTGGATATATACCTAGTAGAGGAATTGTAGGATCGAATGGCATGTCTATTTTTAGATCGCTGAGTGTTCTCCAAACAGCTTTCCAAAAGGAACATATTAGTTTGCATTCCCATCAGCAATGTAGAAGTTTTCCCTTCTCTCCACATCCGTATCAGCATCTCAGGTTTTGGGATTTTGTGATGTGGGCTAATCTTACTGGAGTTAGATGATATCTCAAAGTAGTTTTGATTTGCATTTCTCTGATGATTAAGGATGGTGAGCATTTTTTTCATGTGCCTGTCTTCTTCAGAGAAGTTTCTCTTCAAATCCCTTGCGCAACCTGAGATGGGATCACTTATTCTTTTCTTGCTAATACATTTGAGTTCTCTGTGGATTCTGGTTATTAAACCTTTGTCAGAGACGTAACCTGCAAATAT
>CAUYON010033883.1:0-36188 GCA_963573935.1 Arctocebus calabarensis
AACCTCCAATTCCTGGGCTCAAGCGAGTCTCCTGCCTCTGCCTCCCAAGTAGCTGGGACTATAGGCGCCCGCCACAACACCCGGCCATTTTTTGGTTGCAGCCGTCATTGTTGTTTGGCGGGCCCTGGGGCTGGATTTGAACCCGTCAGCTCAGGTGTACGTGGCTGGCACCTTAGCCCGTTGAGCCACAGGCACCGAGCAGAGAGTTTTTTTTTTTTTGAGACAGAGTCTCACTATGCTGCAGCGTCACAGCTCACAACAACCTCAAACTCTTGGGCTCAAGCGATTCTCTTGCCTCAGCGTCCCAAGTAGCTGGGACTACAGGCACCCGCCACAATGCCTGGCCACTTTTCTGTTGCAGTTGTCATCACTGTTGTTTAGCTGGCCTGGGCTGGGTTTGAAACTGCCAGCCTCAATGTATGTGGCTGGCCCCCTAAGCACTATGCTACAAGCGAGGAGCCTAGAGAGAAGGTCTTTTTTCTGTCACTCAGTCTGGAATGCAATGGCCTGGTCATAACTCATTGCAACCTCAACCTCCTGGCCTCAAGGGATCCTCCTACCTCAGTGTCCCCGAGTAGCTGGGCCTACTAGTACAATGCTGCTGCCAGGATCTTGAGACCTGGTTGGCAACACAGAAAGACCAGAGTCTACAAAAATTTTAAAAGTCACCCAGGCGTGGTGGCACGTGCCTGCAGACCCAGTTGCTCCCGAGGCTAAAGCAGGAGATGAGTCCAAGAGTTCAAGGCTGCAGTGAGCTATGACTGGGCCATTGCACTCCATTGAGCGACAGAGTGAGACCCCGCATCTATCAATCAATCAATCAAAGTAAAGTTCATTGACTCCATCAAGGCAGACAATGAAAAGAGCTGGCAGGCTGCCTGACCGGGTGCTCCCAGGAACAGAGAATAGGAATTGTCCCCATCGCCCGCGGGGAGGTGACGTGCAGGGGCTGTGGACTTCGTCTTTCCAGTCAGCGTGTCCAGGTGGTGACAGAAGTGGCCCAGCCCCTCCTCAGGGGAAGGAGAGAGCCAGGCCACGGCTGTCTGACTTGATCCCATCCTGAGCACAACCGGGCTGGGGTGCTCAATGGGCGGAGCTCGGACGGCGCCCAGCGGTCGCGGGCGGGATCGCAGGGTGATGTTGAGCGGGGCCGGACATTGGCCGGAGGGAAGCGCTCGCTCGGGATCTCGGATCAGGCTTGGCTCAGGTCTAAGAGCCGCCCCCCGGAATCCTCTGGAGAAAGCTCCTCCCCAAGCCCTGGGTCCTTTCCCCAGTAGCGATCCCGGTCGCGCCGGGGTCCTCCGAGCCCGCAGGGGGCGCTTTCACCAACTGCGCATTTCCCCAGGCCCGCGCGAACCGGAAGTATGCAAGAATCACTTCCGGCACGGAGCAGCGGCTTGGGCAGCAGACCGGGCTGGGCGCAGGGGCTGAACCAGCAGAGCCGGGCATCCCCCAAGGCCGCCGGAGCGCGTCAAATCGGCGAGTGGGCCTCGGCGGAAGGCGCGGCCGCTCTGCTGCGCCCGGGGGCCTCCACGATGCCGTTCCTGCACGGCTTCCGGAGGATTATCTTCGAGTACCAGCCGCTGGTGGATGCCATTCTGGGCTCCTTAGGGATCCAGGACCCCGAGCGGCAGGAGCCTCTGGACCGGTAACTCGCTCCCTCCTGACGGCGGGCCGAGGCCTCTCCGACCCGGCGCTGCTTCCTCCTTAGTCACTACAAGCCTGGTGGGGTGGGGTGGTTGGCTGTCCCTTTTACAGATGGAGAGACGGATCCCAGCGGGAGCTAGTCCGCGCACACCCCTGTCCTGCCCCTTTCAAGGGTGTAGGGTGTTCCAGACCAGCGCCGGCAAAGAGCATGGAAGGCCTAAGGGTGGGGTGTCGGCAAGGCCTGCGCCTCAGGGCTCCACCCTGTGCCCTGCCCGTCTTACTGCCCTATCTCCACCCCCGGAGTTGTGTATTGGGGTGGAATCTGCGAAGGCCTCAGTTCTTACCCCAGAGCGGTGTGGAAACAAGCCTTTTTGTGGCTGGGTTTGCATTTGTGTAGGCATAAGCAGGTCTGTCCTGAACCTGTGGGATAGGTTTTGGAAAGTAGTTCGTATTCGCAGCTCATCGTACTGAGCGTGCAGTACTTGGAGTACATCAGGGGGCTAAACATACGCCCACCTTTCATGGCACTTATGCTCCAGAGAAACTGACGATGTGATCAGTAATCACTACATCAGGTGTAATAGAGACAAGAGCGGGTGTGAGGGGAAAGGGACTTGGTTGAAGGGAGGTTATCAGTTGGAATTTCAAACATGTAGTTATTAGGAGTCTCAGGGACCTTGGTGGTTAAACCTAGACGTTCCTCATCACTCTCTCTACTGTGTTCGCTTTGACGCATGCTCTGAAAATGCAGTGCAAGACATTTCCTTAACTAAGCTGTGCAGGGTGAGAGTAGGTCAGTAAAGGGCAGCTGCATGGCCTTTGTGGTGGGCTCCAGAAATCTTGCAGAAACTGTCCCTGTGTTTGCTTTGCATCTTTGGTGCTCTGGGTGCCAGAGGGATGAGATGGAATCTTGCCCAACCAGCCAACTGAAGGGACACAGATGGGTGAGACTGAGAGATGGGTGGGGAGCACCAGTGGAGAAGGGAAACCTCACCAAGAGGTGGAGGTGGGACTCTGTCATATGTGTTCAAGAGTATGGAGCTTAGCGTGGGTCTGAGCTTTTGGGGAAAGCCACAGCAGCTCTTAGTTAGTGCTGGCCAGGGAGGCCAGAGGGGGAGTCTGGGGACCAGGTGAGTTGGCGATAGGATGTGAGGGGCCTTGTGTGTACTTATCCTTGGACTGGGAGTGAGGCTGAAGATCTGTGTAAAAGGGGAGGGAGGAGGTTCTGCTGACTGTTCTGGCATCCTGCAGCTCAGGGAGAGTTGGGGTACTTAGTCTGAAAGGCTGAGGAAAGAGTGTCAAGAGTCTGGTTCTGCTTTCTGGCCTCGAGAGTTCCCTTCCATACCAACAAAGCTAGGGACCAGGTTCTTTGGGCAACAAGGGTGAAGACTACAGACAGACCCAGTCCTTTCTCAGCAAACCCAAGAGTGTACTTCAGGATAAAAGTCTGGCTTGGCCCTCTCTCCACTTCAGATCTTCTCCCAAGAGAGACTGGCTGCCCCACAGAGTCAGGGCCCTGACTACAGCAGGACAGTAAAGGCTGCCTCCCCCGCCACACACAGGGTGCCTGGGTCAGCTGTTCCTATAGCTGTGCCATCCTCACTGGTCTGCCTCTCTCCTGCTCCAGGCCTGGTTATGTTGCCAATGAGGAGAGCCGGCTCCTTGTCCTCACAGAGCTGTTGGAAAGGAAGGCCCACTCTCCATTTTACCAGGAAGGTGTGAGCAATGCCCTGCTCAAGATGGCTGAGCTGGGGCTGACACAGGCAGCAGATGTTCTTCTGCGGAATGGGGCCAATCTCAACTTTGAAGGTCAGCTGGAGCCCAGAACGGGGGGTGGGCAGGCCTTCCACCCTTGCTTTTATCCTTTTAGTAGTGACTTCCCTCATTTCTTTCCTGGGTGGCAACCCCCTTTCCTCTCTGGCTCTCACCAGTGGAGGGGGTGGTCTCCCATCCCCCAGTGGGCTTGCAGAGGGCTCTTACCTCTTCTGTACCAAGCGTCGGTTTGTTGCTGGCTCTACTGTGTGATTGATTTAGCAAACTTTCCCTAGCTCCCAGATAAATCCCCACTTCCATTAATGTGAAAATGCAACTGCTGGCACTGTGCCTATAACTAAGGGAAGGTAATTTTCTGCAGCTTACCCTCAGCCAATATGTGTTTCTGCTTATGCCATAGGGAGAGGAGAAAACAGAAAGGCCACATGAGGTGTAAGTTACGTAAGGACCATGATGGCTTCTGGATTTGAGCGCCCAGAATTTAACTGTGCTGTCCTCCTTTCCTCTATAGCTCTCACCAGCGGAGGGCAGGGTTAGTCAGGAGACAGGCAGGCTGGCCCCAAGGGGGGCCTTGTACTGACCCATGATACAGCCAGGCCTGCCCCCCTCCCTACCTAAGGATGGACTCAGAACCTACTGAGCTCCTGCAGGCTCTAGGAGCTGAGGGAGCCCATTCTGAATTCTGGCTTTCAGTCCAGGCTCAAGGAACAGAGCGCAGCTAGAGCTGCTGCCTGGAGTGTCCCAACAATCTGGAGGAGATACCCCTTTTTACGGTCCCCTTTTACAAAGAGGAAACCAAAGCGCAAACTGGTTGTGTGTTAGGCCCACCAAAAGGCTGCCAGGACCCTCTAGTATCTGGTGAGGACAGTCTGTCCTGACCCCATTAGTGACAGGAGCCTGGGCCTGCGGCTTGACACTTCAGGTGTGAGCTGGAGCTGGCCCCCGAGGCCAGGCTGGGACATGCTGTGAGAATGCAAGACTAACATGAGCTATGTCTGTTCCCCTAGACCCTGTCACTTACTATACAGCTCTACACATCGCTGTCCTGCGGAACCAGCCAGACATGGTGGAGCTGCTGGTGCAGCATGGGGCTGACATCAATCGGAGGGACCGCGTAAGTACCAGGTCCTGTGTGCCGTGAAGGGGAACGTGTTGGGAGCCCAGCAGCCTCAGAGCCTCACCACATACCCCCAGGCCAACCTGGCTTATGCTATCTTGGCTCAGATTCATGAGAGCAGCCCCTTAGACTTGGCCAGCGAGGAGCCGGAGCGCCTACCCTGCCTGCAGCGCCTGCTGGACCTTGGAGCGGATGTCAATGCAGCTGACAAACACGGTGGGTACCTTAGAGGACACCCAGGGTACCCCAGGATGACAGTTAAGGCAGGCTGAAAACTGGCCCTATGTGATGGCACATCATGGCTAGGCATGTAGGTGAATTTTGCTGACTTAATGAGTGCAGAGGGTTGAGGCTGTGCATTTATGTCCCCAAGCTGGCCTTCAAGGATTGTCTGAAGGAGGAAAAAGGAAAGGGTACATGTGCGCTCAGCTTCCAAGGGAACATTAGCTTCCTGTTGGGAGGCCCAGCCTGGGTCCTAGATAGCACCTCAGGACCTTCCACTCCAGGTTTTTTAGAGGTGGAAAGAGAATGGCCAGAAGCCAGTCATCCTCAGCCCTCACCCCAGCTGAGAGTTCAGTCCTTTTGAAGTCCATTTTCTGAACCTGAGCACCGAGATTTCCACCTGTTTCTGGGGTGCCCTGCCCTGGCTCCTGGCCATGCGCTCTTCACACCGCTTCCCTCCCTCACTAGGAAAGACTGCTCTGCTGCATGCTTTGGCCAGCAGTGATGGGGTGCAGATCCACAACACGGAGAACATCCGGCTCTTACTGGAAGGAGGTGAGGCTTGTCCTCTGTTCCCCAGACTCGCCCTTTCACACCATACGTCACTTTCTAAATGTGTAGATTTGTCTGTCAGGTTTGAAGGCCACCTTCTGTTGTTTTGATGGCTCTTCTAGGGGCAGATGTCAAGGCTACCACCAAAGATGGGGACACTGTGTTCACCTGCATCATCTTCTTGCTTGGTGAGACCGTGGGAGGGGATAAAGAGGAAGCCCAAATGATCAACCGTTTCTGCTTCCAAGTAACACAGTTGCTGCTGGCTCATGGGGCAGACCCCAGCGAATGCCCAGCCCACGAATCCCTCACCCATATTTGCCTCAAGAGCTTTAAGCTGCATTTCCCTCTCCTGCGCTTCCTCTTGGAGTCTGGTGCTGCCTACAACTGTTCCCTCCATGGTGCATCCTGCTGGTCTGGCTTTCACATCATCTTTGAGAGGCTCTGTTCCCATCCAGGCTGTGCTGAAGACGAGAGCCACGTGGACCTCCTGCGCAAAGCCGAGACTGTGCTGGATCTCATGGTGACCAACTCCCAGAAACTCCAGCTGCCTGAAAACTTCAATATCCACCCTGTGGGAAGCCTGGCAGAAAAGATCCAGGCCCTCCACTTCTCCTTGAGGCAGCTGGAGAGCTATCCCCCACCCCTCAAGCACCTGTGCCGTGTCTCTATCCGCCTCTACCTTCAGCCATGGCCTGTGGATGTGAAGGTCAAAGCTCTGCCTCTGCCTGACAGGCTGAAGTGGTACCTTCTCAGCGAGCACAGCAGCACCCTCGAGGATGACATCTGACATGGGCATCTGGCTAGACTAAAAGGAATGAGGATCTGGGCAGCTTAAGTCAACCTGTGATGGATTTGAGTACCTGTGACGGTCTTAGGGGGAGGTCTTTTGATGTGAGCGATAAGCTGCACCCTTAGTGAGCCTACCAGGTAGAGCCCAAGCTGTAATCCTCCCCTGGTAAAAGGTGTGGCTCTGTGTCTTCCAGGGAAACTGCCTCTCTTCCCTCCGGCAGTATCCCCAAAATCTCAAACCACATTGGAAAAAGGGACAGGGTTTAGATTTTGGACCATTTATACCCTCTGAATTTGAGGGAAGTGCTGAGTCTGAGCATTCCCAAGAGCTGCAGCAATCTGCTGTCCTGCACAGAGGCTCAGCAGGAGCCAGAAGGAAGCCAGAGTGTGTCCTGTGGGTGCCACCCAACGAGGTCCTATCCTGTCTCCTTTCACTCCAGATTCTGTCACTCAAGTGCTTTTGGTAAACGGGGAGAAGGCACTAAGGGCCTCCATGGGCCCATCTCCCTGTGTTGAAAGCCGAGCTGACCCCTGCTGGAGCTGGGTCACCTTTGGCCCTGCCTACCAGGGCCGTGCTCCAGTGGCAGATCTACTTGCACCAAGCCCAAGGTCTTGGGGACCATCCCTTCTGCTAAAAAGCAATCATGAGTGCACACCAGGGACAGCCCTTTAAGTGTCTTGCTTTGTGAGGGGCCCACCTAATAGAGCATGCCACCAAGATAGAGCTGACTGCACCGTCCAGTGCAGAGGGCTCATAAACTTGCATCCAAGTCACACTGGCCATTGTGGATTGTGTTAATGACTTTGGGATAAAGCTGAGGTAACTAAATGATACATTTATATCATAAAACTGAACCAGTTCTATTGGCCTTCCATGTCCTTGTATGATGTTTCTGTCCCTCTCCCCAGTTCAGGATAAAGGATCATAGCAGCCTTTGGGAGGGAGAGGGTATATGACACTTGTCCCCATAAAGAAGCACCACTCCAGACTGGCTAGACCTTCATAGTAGAAGGGCTCACCCCTTTTATTTCTGAATGAAAAGGCCCACCAAGGAAGAGCCCCAAGCTCAGTGAAGCATAAGGCCACAGACCTCCCCTTGCTACTGGTTGTTACAACCATCACTTGAAGGCCACTAAGATCCCATTACAAAGAGGACTTGGCACGTAAACACCCACAAGCAGCAATTGGACAGACGCTCACGAGTCTCACAAGCCCAGCTCTGTTCCTCCCCCAAGTAAAGAACGGCATTTCTTCAAGTCCTCAGCCACTAAGTTAAGGCTCATCCCGTTCCTCTTAAGGCAGCCAGGCCAATGATTGGAAGGCAAGACTCAAGACTGAGGAACAGCTTCTGGTGTGATGACTGCATCCCCATGGGGAGCATCTGGAGCCCCATGGGCTACTGGCCCCTAGCCCCTACCACCCAGTCCCCACCTGTAAGTGCAGGGGGGCCAGGCTCCAGCCTCCCTGCAGATTTGGTAGCAACCCTCCCACAGGCCCCACCTGCCTTTATAAGAAGAGTCTGTATCGTGCGTGGAGGGCAGACAGGTATATTTAGTGGCCTCAACACTCTACAGCCATCAGTGTAGAGCCTGCATCTCACTCAACTGCTAGCAACCCCCACGTGGGCCGCAGGTTCTCAGTTTCTCCTGCCAGCCCCAGTTCATCTCAGGGCAAAGCTGTAGACATGGTAGATCTCATCAGGGAGGTTCTCCTGCCTCTCCTCGGCCAGGAGGCTGAGGCCTGCGCTGTGGATGATCCTACGGACCACGTCGAGGTCCCGGCATACGCTGCTGTCCACGTCATCTAGGATCACGCCCTCCTGGGCCATGTTGTCTTTGATGACAATGATGCCATTGGGGCGGAGGCCCCCCTTACAGCGCTGGAGGAACTCAGCCAAGTGCTGATCGGTTAGGTGGCCTGGGAAGGGCAGAGGCGAGGTTACCAGGAGGAAAATGCAAACACAAGCAAGCCACTGGATGAGATACAGTTTCAGCCATGGTTGAGCCTTTCCTTTGTGCCCAGCATCTGGTGCACACATGACCTTGCTGGCTCTCAACAGAGGGGTTTGCTAACATTTAAGAGGAAACTGGCTCAGAAGTTAACCTACCCAAAGGCACACTAAGCACAAAGCTGACCCTGCCCAATACCTACACACTGCCACCCCACAGGCCTAGCTCAGGAGTGTGTACATGGTATCAGTTGCTGGGACTACTGGTGGTCTCAGGCAAATTTCCTTCCCTACATTCACAGTCCAGAGGATTCTTGGGACCAGAAAAATACAGGGCCAGACCCAGAATGTCCACAGCAGAGCTGTGCTGCTGTAGAAGGTGGCTGACTAGTGCAGTGGCCTGCCACCAGGGCGCGACATTCTGGTTGTGCCACTAGGCTGAGCACACACAGGGCGGGATATCTAAGTAGGGATTACTTCCTGCAATCCTTCCTCCAATTCTGTTTTTACGGATAAAACCCTCATACAACTTATTTTTGTTTCTTTGAATATATAGTTAAGTTATTGGCCATTTAAAAATTTGACAGAAAACTGCCCCCAAATGGATTGCAGCAGATAGTTGAAACAAAACCCAGAAGGAGGACATGTACCTTTTAGGGAGAGTCTCTCCCAGAGGCCTAGAATATGCAGAGAGAATGGAGGAATCCTTGCTGCCTGCCTACTGCAGGAGTACAAAGCCCCAGCTCCCAAGACCGTGTGGGTAACTCAAGTGGGTGGGGAAGGACAGCAGGACCCTCACCTATCACCCACTGGATCCAGATCACGTCGTAAGAGTCCGGCTCTGGGCTGAAGTCCTGGAGACCACAACAGAAGTAGTTCCTCACCCTCTTGCCTTCCTCCCCCAGGTAGGTCTTGGCTTTAATCAGAAAGTCCTCTGTCACATCAACCATATCCACCTCCCTGAACAGCGGCAAGAGTAGCCGCTTGGTGATCCTGCCAATGCCAGCACCACAGTCCAGGGCACAGGAAGTTCCTGTCTTGTTCGGGCCTTCCTAAAAGCAGAGAAGGAATATGACCTATCAAAGGTCCCCTTCCTCATGAGCCCTGGGAACGAGACTCAAATCAGGACTCAGTACAAGCTGGTCGGGCAGGGTAGGGGAGTGTGGAGTGGGTGGGTACATAGGACATGCCTTTTCCGGGCCACACATTTCTAAAATGACAGCCGCCATGTCTACTTCAAGGTGATAGCTTGAACAGGCGCATTAATCTCTCACTCCTGAGACCCCAGGGAAACAATAGCAGAGAAGAATTTGGACAGAAAAATGGAGGGACAACTAGTAAACAGAGATGGGAGATGGAAAGCAGGTAGAGGGGAGATGCTGAGTGGAGGGGGTCAAGCAGCAGCATCTGTGCTGGCCAAGGGAGATGAAAAAGGGACAGGCCCAGAGGAGGGGAGGCAGGGGGGGCCCAGCCTGGTACAAGGCGAGGGGTGGGGATGGGAGAGGTGCGGTGGAAACAGTAATGAGGAGTCTGCACCTGGCACAACAGCCAACACCCACAGACATGGCAGGATGCCAAGGGTTTCATCCCTAGTGAAACTGAACAGTTTGAGAGAAATCTGCCCCATTCTGGCCCCTCAATTCTACCATAACAACCAACTTCCATCTGGTAACCCTGTGGCTAAGTCCACAGACCTGAAGTCACCCCACTGCCCCAACTCCTTAAGGCCTTGGGGTAGATGCCAACAGATAACCAGTCTGTAGCAGTGTTATGTGTGAAAGGTGACACCAGAGCCACAGCCTCTCCTGGATAGCACACCAGACCTGCCTACCCTCAAAAACCTCTGCAGGAACTTCCGGGAGCTGTTGATGTCGATGCTGGAGATGTGGCCATACCCCCCAAGCATGCCGTCCACTGTGGGTGGGATTTGCTTCCAGTACGTCTTGGCCTTCGAATAGAATTGTTTCTCATCTTCTATCACTTCACTTGTCATGCTGTCACCAACCAAGGCTCCACTCAAGCACCACGATCAGCAATGGCACCTCCTGAGTAAGGAAAAGAAGAGTAAGTCAGCCTAGCCAAGGACTCGGCAGAAAGGCCCTGTAGGCAGAGGGCCAATCTCACACCAGGCTTCAAAAGATGCACAGTCCTGCCCAGTATAGAGGAATGTACAGTATCCCCAAATCTACCTCTCCCCTCTAGATGACAGCACAAAGCAGGAGCCCTGGGTTCCTAGCTCTGAGTTCTTGACATGCACTACCTGACACCTGACTCTGACCTCTGGCCCAGGAGACAGACAACCCTGATCCACACCACAGAGCAGGTGTGACAGCAGACCTGGGGAGGCTCTGACGAGTACACACCTGCTGCCTTCCACTCAGCACAGACACAACTCATGTGGGGTGCAGTCCTTCCTTAACAAAGAACAGGGATACTGCCAGGCACTGTGCTGTGAACTAGGAACACAGTCAGGCAGAAAACAACTATACAGACACACATAACCACAACTGTGGGGGAGGGGAAGAAGAGTGAAATGTTAGAAAAGCTACCCAGTTGAGGGAGCTGACTCACTGGGGATCAGGGAAGGCATCCCTCAAGAAGTGATACAGAAGGCTGTGTGCCTGTAGCTCAGTGGTTAGGGTGCAGGCTACATACACCAGGATTGGTGGGTTTGAACC
Organism: Arctocebus calabarensis; assembly: GCA_963573935.1. NCBI lineage: Eukaryota > Metazoa > Chordata > Mammalia > Primates > Lorisidae > Arctocebus > Arctocebus calabarensis. The sequence goes on from CAUYON010033883.1 coordinate 10,731, forward strand.
TAGCCAGGGTCTGCTAACTTCAATGACAACTGCAACAACAAAAAATAGCCAGGCACTGCAGCAGGCGCTTGTAGTCCCAACTTGGAAGACTAAGGCAAGAGAATTGCTAAAGCCAAGAGTTAGAGGTTGCTGTGAGCTATGACGCCATTGCACTCTACCGAGGGCAATGTAGAGAGATCTCAAAAAAAAAAAAAAAAAAGAGAAGTGATACAGAAGCTGAAACTTGACAGAGGGTCAAGAGCTGGCAGGAGACAAGAACATGCTCCTGGAAGAAAAGGACAAGCAGAGCCCTTGAGACTAGAAACTTAAGGTCCTCTGGGTCCATTTTAGTTGACTGGACTTCACCCTGAAAAACAATGGAACTTGAACCACCTTGAAGTGGGGACTTCTGGCAACTGCGTAAACAGCAGGGGCCATGGGCAAAAGCAGATACAGGTAAGAAGACTGTTGCCAGGACAGACAGAGAGGACAGGCAGCAGAGCAAAGGCCCACCAACCCTTCAGGAGAGGATGACTGCTTGGCCCCACATGCCACATGGAGCCAGCCTATCCACATCATGTCAGGGAGAGACACAAGGTCACATCCCTTCCCTGAGGAATTAATTAGCACAAAAAGTACTCTGTACTCACTGAGCTGTGGTGAGCCTCCGATCCCCACAGTTGCAGGGTCAAGAGTCCTTAAAAACAAAAGTGCAAAACCCCCAAGACCAGGGAATGGTTTAAGGGCTTTGAGGGCAGTCAGAGAGAAAAGTGCCCTGAGGAGGAGCCCAAGGCTGCTGATCCATGATTTACAGACTAGAAAGAGGGAAGGAATAAAACATATTTGAAGGATTTTCATTGGTCATATTTATCAGCCCCCAATGCACAACTGTATTCCAAACTTGTCCTCAGAAGGAACCTTCCAGAAGCAGCAGGCCCAAACAGGTTAAGAATGCTCCTAACTGATGCAATTCTGCCTCTGCCACTGGTCGGCCTTTTCCAGAGACCTCGCCAGCCAAGGGGGCACCAGGGAAGGGCCCTCCCTTCCATTCCCAGACAAGGCTCCTTCAGCACCTCCGGGCATTCCTCACCTACACAGTCAACACCAGCCCTCAGAGGGACTGGAGGAGAGCTGATGACATCCATGTGCCCTGCCAGGGTCTGGCTTTCCTTAAATCTTTTTTGTCACTGTTTCTGCACTTAGTAGGCCCCATTTACTGTGTCCAGAGAGAGGCTTGTTGATATCCCTCTTCAGATTCTTGAGTCAACTTGAAGACTGATCCCCTCACTTCACTGTTCAGGCACAAGAGTTTGGGGCCAAGATGAGGAAAAGCTACAATCACTGCACCCATCATAAAAGCCCTTTGGGGTAACAGGCTTGTACCCCCTGGTTCAACACAATGCCCCCACACCAGTGTCTCAGCACCTGGAGCTACATCCTGAAAAGAGAAGTGGTACACTGCTAGGGAAAACGAACTCTCATGCCAACCAGGCCTGCCAGGCCCTAAGACTGCTGGCTATGCCAGGGTGCACCTTGACAGCTGACAGGAAAGGGACCACTAGCCTGATGTCACCACGTAGCTGGGTTTGAGAGCTACTTACATTGTGCGGTCTGATGGGGTTAAGGACCCAGGTACCCACAGGTACCATGACTACCATGTCACAGCTCCTCCATCTATCAAGCCGGGGACAGCATCGAAACCACTTTTCCACATATAAACAGAACTCCCAGTTTCACTAAACCCTCTCTTTAACCACCCACTGGTGTTGGCAAACTGAAGGTTCTGTATTCAAATTGATCTCCCCACAGGACTGGGAGCTCCTTTGACAGCAAGGGCAACATTCAAGATTTATCACTGTATTTCTCTTGCATCCCACGTGACACACAGGTATTCAACAATGTTCACTTCCGATCAAATGAATAAAATAAATTTGGGCCCAAACACTTAATCAGGCTGTACTTTCTCTGCCTATCTATCTGCCTCCCCTCCCAAGAGGCAAGCTTCCCAGGGGGCAGGGACATTACCTTGTACACCAGTAGCTCACTTCCTGATACCAAGTGGGCATTTACTAACTGGTTGTCAAACAAATAAAGGAATAGGCTTTGTGCAGCTATAGCCATTGCCATTTTTTTCTTTTTTAAGACAGAATCTCACTATCACCCTGAGGTTGAGTGCCATGATGTCATAGCTCACAGCAACCTCAGACTCTTGGCCTCAAACAATTCTCCTGCCTCAGCCTCCTGAGCAGCTGGGACTTCAGGTGCCCTCCACAATGTCTAGCTAATTTTTTTCTATTTTTTGTAGAGATGGCATCTCACTCTTGCTCAGGCTGGTCTCAAATTCCTGAGCTCAAGCAATCTACCTGCCTTGCCCCTCCCTGCCCCCCTAGAGTGCTAGGATTACAAGTATGAGCTACTTTGCACAGGTGGCATTCCCATTTCTAAGAAAATCTTACAGGTGAAAGTCCAACCACTCAAAACTGGTAACACCGACAGCTATTACCGACAATGTAATTTTTTGCTTTTCTAAAAGCCTTACAACTTGATTCTTTTAAATGTCAAGGTCCCCTGAATAATCTAATTTACAGGAATTCCACTTACATGCAGATTCTAGGAACAAGCCAGGGAGGCACAGCTAGATTGGGAAACAGCAAGCATAGCTGACATTAGCCCTAACAACTGACTCCTTAATAAGCATGATATGATTCCAGGGACCCTGTCTATTCTTTTCCTCCCAGTGTGAAAACTGGAGTGAGGCAGGGAGTTGCTAGGAGTCCGAAGGAACAGCACATGGCAGCAAGTGCTCCTCTACTCTGTTCCAGAGCAATGATGAGCTACCTAGCTACAGGTAGGAAGGGTTGAGGGGCCCGGCCTGGCTTTGTGTACACTCTGGGCTGGCTCAGAGACGAAACCCCTTGCTCATAGTAAATTGTCCGCTCAGCTGGTAGAATTTCATCCTACACCTTTCAGTCACCTGGCCTCTTCTTCCCCCTCCAAAGGGATGTTGTTTACAGCAACACCCAGGCAGCTGCCCTGCCACTATTTCCCTTCTCCCAGGATCTGTGGCAGAGAATTGTGCTTGAACTCACTGGGTGACATTTGCACACTCATGTCATCCTCCTCATGTAAGACTCTAAGAAACCTTCTGAAAGCAACAGGAGGCAAAAGCCTGCTTAAAGTTTCCTTTACCTCCTCCCTCTCACAGCCTGCGCATTCTCCCTGGATCTATCTGGACAGCAGGTGAACACATGACAATGGTAGGGTGCTCTATAAAAAAGAAAGGGACGCCAGGCACGCAGTGGCTCACACCTGTAATCCCAGCACTGTGGGAGTCTGAGAAGGGAGAATTCCTTGAGCTCAGGAGTTCAAGATTTGCCTGAGAGTGAGACCCTGACTCATTAAAAAAAAAAAAAAAGAAAAGAAAAACCCAGCTGGTCGTCTGTAACTCAAGCAGCTAGGGCGCCAGCCTCATACACTGGAGCTGGCGGGTTCGAATCCAGCCCAGCCCACCAAACAACAATGACAACTACAACCAAAAAACAGCCGGGCCTTGTAGTGGGCACCTGTCGTCCCAGCTACTTGGGAAGCTGAGGCAAGAGAATCGCTTAAGCCCAGGAGTTTGAGGTTGCTGTGCGCTGTGATGCCACAGCATTCTACCCAGGGCCACAGCTTGAGACTTTCTCAAAAGAAAAAAGAGGGCAGCGCCTGTGGCTCAGTGAGTATGGCGCCGACCCCACATACTGAGGGTTGCGAGTTCAAACCTGGCCCCAGCCAAACTCATCAAAAATTAGCTGGGCGCTATGGTGGGCGCCTGTAATCCCAGCTACTTGAGAGACTGAGGCAAGAGAATCACTTAAGCCCAAGAGCTGGAGGTTGCTGTGAGCTGTGACTCCACAGCACTCTACTGAGAGCGATAGAGTAAGACTCTGTCTCCACATAAAAAAAAAAAACAAACACAAAACAAAAAAGGAAAGGAAAGGAAAACCTAAACCTGTATTCCAGTGGGTCTGAGGTTGCAGTAAGCTATAACGCCACTGCACTCTGCTCAGGGCACAGGGTGGGACTTAGTCGCAACACCAAAAATAAATAAATAAATAAATAAATAGGAGAGTGGGAGATTAAGACCCCCCCCCAAAAAAAATGTACCGGAAAATTCTAAAACAAAGGCTCTGAGGGAGTGATATGAACCAGGTGTGAATCTCAGCCCTGCTTACCAGCTGTGTAGGCTCAGATGAGACCCTTAACCTCACCATCTTGTTTCTCTTACAATGGGAACAGTGACACTGGCTGTAGAGAAAGACTGAGCTGATTAAATGTGCATATGAAAAGCTTCCAGTGCTCCACACAGTGCCAGCCACAGAATCTCTCTTGAGCTTTAGTAATTTCTGTCAAAGGGAATTCTTGTCAACGTTGCCAATTGTGAAGATCAAATGAGAAAAATTCATTGAAATGCCACATGAACTGTACAGCATCAGACGCACCTAAGGGATCATTACTGGTATCCAAAAGACTCAAACAGCTCTGCAAATCAGAAGGGCTGGGGTGTGAGCTTTCCCTCTATGTAAGCACTGAACCAAAGCAGGGATTTCTGAGAGGCTCTCCTTGTGATTCTGTAGCTCTGACCTTCACCCAGACATTCCTATCTGTACCTCCAAGCCTCCCACAGCCCCCAGTCTACAGACAAAAAAACCAACACACCAAAGTAAGTGTGTGAAACACATACATGAAACCAGGAACAGAATTCAGGAAGGAATCCAGGCTCCTAATCCCAGGCCTGGTTCCTCCCAGGGGCTCATCATTCTACACGTCACAACCATCTGCTACACTGCCCCACCCCACTTTCAGGGCCTCTGACGCCACCTGTTTCAGTCCCCTCTTGCAGAGGAAGAACCAAGGTCCAGAAAGAAAAGATCTCACAGTTGGTGGACGTCAAAGCCTAGGCTTTTCGATATGGATGCCTCCTTGCAAACAGGCTGACCTTGGCCCCAAGAGCTCTTGGCGGCGGCCGTCTTGTGAGCTGCATCTGTGTCAGGCCAGAGCTGGGGCGGGGCGCACTGGTAAAATATGATACCGACTGCTAGGCCACGGACTTTAACACTGCCAGGCTCTGGGCTGTGCATTCTACTGATTCCTCACGCCCAACCTCCGAGTATATTTCTCGGAAGGGAAATGAAACTCGGGGAGAGAAAGGGACTTGCTGCAGCCTGCAAACAGGTGTAGGTGAATGCCCCACCCAGGCTTTAGGTGTCTTGGCATTTCTCCGCTATCTCCAGCCACGGAACCCTGTTGTCCCTCCTCAGGTCCCGCCGGTGGACCTTTTGCAGACACGCACGTGGGGCCCCGGCCAGCAAGCGCGCACGCGCCTGGGTCATGTGACAAGCCGGAGGCAGTTGGGGGTCGTGGCCTCCCTTCTCCCGGGGCTGCCTCCCCTTAGCATCGCCTCTCGCTACTCACCCCGGGCAGGGACTCCCGGGACCCAGGAGAAGAGGCCAGGGAAGAGGAAGTGTGGGAGGGCGGCAGCAGCGGCAACCTCAAAAGCCCAAGGAACCTGAGCCACGATCAGACGCCACACCTCCCAGCGCTCGTTGCCTTTGTCCGCTAACGTCACTTCCGTACGCTCGGGGCGGGGCTAAGGCTGGCCCCGCCCAGCCCCTGCTCACCCAGTCTCTCGAGCTCTGGACCTGACTTGACTTTGGGTCGCTGGAAGGGATCGCTCCAACTTGAAGATCCAGGCGTCGTCCTCTCCCCGCCTCCAGCACATGCACTAGTTCATTCACAGGCTGCAAGGCTGGGCTTTTAAAGATTGGATGAGTTTCCCACTGTTTAAAAAAAGGGAAAAAAGGCTTTTAAGGGCGGCGACTGTGGCTCATCAAGCAGGGCGCCGGCCCCATATACCGAAGGTGGCGGGTTCAAACCCGGCCTCGGCCGAACTGCAAAACAGAAAAATAGCCGGGCGTTGTGGCGGGCACCTGTAAGTCCCAGCTACTTGGAGGCTGAGGCAAGAGAATCGCCTAAGCCCAGGAGTTGGAGGTTGCTGTGAGCTGTGTGACGCTACGGCACTCTACCAAGGGAGATAAAGTGTGACTCTGTCTCTACAAAAAAAAAATAATAAAAACAAAAGGCTTTTAACCTTAAGTCCACCCATCGCCATTAGCATCTTAAAATAATATACCAACCCCCAAAAGTAAAGAAAATGAAATACCTGGGCTTTCATACCTGGGGTTTGCTACCCCCAAACAATCATTGTTTATGAAGTTTCCATTCCAAAAAGGTAGCCCTTCCTTGGGATCCTCACATACATGGCAATTCTAAAGCAGTCTCTGAAGCAGCTGTGATGGACTGGCAAGCTTGGGAGTAGGTAGACCCTGTTAACCACTCTTCATTCTCCTCTTCTGCCAGGCAGATGTAATAATTGCTCAGCTTCTGATGCTCTAAAGGGTTAAATTTGTGGGATGTTGCACTTCTTTTTTTTTTTTTAGAGACACAGTCTCACTTTATTGCCCTTGGTAGAGTGCTATGGAGTCACAGCTCACAGCAACCTCCAACTCCTGGGCTTAGGTGATTTTCCTGCTTCAGCCTCCCGAGTAGCTGGGACCACAGGCGCTTACCACAACGCCCAGCTATTTTTTGATGCAGTTTGGCCTGGCCCAGGTTTGAACCCGCCAACCTCCGTATATGGGGTTGGCACCCTACTCACTAAGCCACATGCGCTGCCCATGCAGTGGGTTCTTAAGAAACAGAAGCTGTTACAGTGAATATATTTGTCTTAAGTTAATTTTTCCTTAATTAACATCCTAGTATTAGATTTACAATGCCTTTCTCTGGGTGATGCACACAGGAAGTGCTTAAAATGTCTTTGCTATAATGCAGTGAAAGCTATGGGGAGAGGGGGTGCTGAAAAGCCCCACCTGCAGTTGAGTCCCCCAAATCTGTTTATGTACATATTATCCAGAATCCCCTGTAGACTATTCTAGCTCATACCTGTTTCCCCTGGTCTGGATCCCTCTCTCAAGCTTCATTTTCCATGTCTCTAAGAAAAGGGGATAGATCTGGGTAATTCAATTGCTGGAGGTGTCTAGAATCCTCTTTGGGGGGACAGCTCTGATCCAAGCTCTCACATGCCTCAAAGTCTGCCTCTACCTCATTTCCTGTCAATGAAAGAGAAAGCCTCTTCCCCACACCCAGGCTCCAAGGCTTTCCATAATCTGGACAGCACTCTGACCGCAAAGCTTCTCCCGTCTCTGAATGCCCAAGCCTACCTAGCACGTAATAGTGGCTCAATAAATGTTTACAGTGGGCAAGGGCTGGCTTAGAAACCATCTACAATCTGGTGTTCCTCTACCAATTCCTAAAACTCAGATACCCTTTAAATACAAAAATGTCTGCCTCCCCCGCTCAATTTCCTAACTTGCCAAAGAAGTACACCCCTCTATCTCTGGTTGAGGAACATAAACAGAAAATAGAATACATATTTGTTGATACCTCCTCCAGTGAGACACATGTAATTTGAATTACAAAGTCATTTGTCATTTTCAACTTTTAAAATTATACCATGCCAGTGAAATACCAGTCTAAACTCTCCTTGTCCTCCACCTGAGTTTCATAATAGTGTGAACTTCCTCCTGGCCCCCTCCCAGTCAAGAGTCATAGATCAGGGCCATCAGTCCATTTTACCATAGAGTCCTGAGAAGGGAGTCACCTGGCTTGCATCACACAGCAAAGAGAAGTAGATTGGAATTGGGTCTTTTAGTTTCCAATATTGTTACTGCCCAGGTTTTTTGTTTTATTTTTTTTGAGACAGAGCCTCAAGTTGTCACCCTGGATAGAGTGCTGTGGCATCACAGCTCACAGCAACCTCCAATTCCTGGGCTCAAGTGAGTCTCCTGCCTCTGCCTCCCAAGTAGCTGGGACCACAGGCGCTGGCCACAACGCCCGGCCATTTTTTTTTTTTCTTGGTTGCAGCGGTCGTTGTTGTTTGGCGGGCCCAGGCTAGATTTGAACCCGCCAGCTCAGGTGTACATGGCTGGCACCTTAGCCCGTTGAGCCACAGGCGCCGAGCCTACTGCCCAGATTTGAGGCAGAATTTATCCAGTCACCCAGCCAAACATGACCTATCTGAGTCTCCTGGATCTGGAATGAGTGGCCTGTTTTGGGCCCTGCCCTCTCTAGTTTAGGCCTGGCTGCCTAGATCAGGAGTCTCTGGTGGCTACAGCCATGGCCAGGGCACCAGAGCTTAGCCATGGCCGGGGCACCAGAGCCCCGCCCTTGGCTCCAGGCCTCAGTGTTCACTGCTGCTTAGGTGGCTAGGGGTAAGGGACGGATCACAATGACCCTGGGAGAGGCTCCTAGAAGCAGCAGGGAGGGGCTGGCAAAGGCATCAGTCAAGGAAGATGGGCTCTCCCAAGCACTAGCCCGCCTGGTAGGGGGCTCTGAATTCATGAGACCTTCTGTGGTCTTACCCAGAAGAACCACCAGGGTGAGTGTGACACCACCCAGGAACCAGCTCAAAGCTGACAGCAACCTGGAGTGTGGTTTGGAAAGGAAGTGGGCTCAGATACCCCCAGTGTCAGAACCGGGGGTGGGACTAGGCCTCTACCTTACAAAAGAGAAGTCTGTTAAAAATCTGTGTGTTTGTGGTGGGCGCCTGTAGTTCCAGCTACTTGGGAGGCGGAGGCAGGAGACTTAAGCTTGAGCCCAGGAATTGGAGGTTGCTGTGAGCTGTGATGCCACTGCACTCTATCCAGGGTGACAGCTTAAGGCTCTGTCTCGAGGAAAAAAAAAAAAATCTGTGTCTTGGCCCCACCCCAAACTTGCTGAATCAGCATCTGGGGTGGGAGGTGGGGAGAAGTCATCGGTATTTTCAACAAGCTCCCCACCAAAGGGGCTCTGAGGCAGCACCAGGACTGGGGGACTGCTGCTCAGGTCTGTTTTCCTTTAAGTTCCCAGTAGAACACTAACATCTGGGCGTACCAGCCTGGTCTAAGTGCTCAACCAGCGGGAAGCCATTTCACGCTAAGCAAGAGGCAGGCGCGGGCATTACCCCACTGTACAGACCAGAACGCTGACACAAGACAGAGTTAATTGGCTTGCCCAGGGTTACAGAGCTGGTAAGTGGTGAAGCCAAGACTAATCCCAAATAATAATTTTAAAATAATAAGAATGGCAGCTAGTCTTTAAGCACGTACCACGTGCCTGGCACTGTTCTAAGAGACGGACACGTATTCGCTCATTTAAACGTCACAGCAACCCAAAAAGGTGGGTGCTCCCGCCGTCACCATTTTTCAGGTGAGGAAACAGAGGCTCAGGGAGCTCCAGCCTGAGCCCCTCACTGTCCGCCGGCCGGTAGCGTGAGTCCCCCGGTATTGCTCTGTCCCGCTCTGGGCACTATGGCCCGGAGCAGGTCTTTGCCCCCACCTCACAGGGCGCCCCCCGCCCCCGCTGGCGTGAGGATGCCCTGAGCTGAGCAGGGCCGAACATGTTCCGGCGTCAGCTCAACACGCGGGCCCAGGAGGCGCGCAGGCGGTACCCCATTGATGGAGACTTGCGACGGAGAGACCCGCGGCTGCCCAGGCTGACCCCGCCCGAGCTCCGAGCGGCCCGATACGCGCGGGACGCAGTGGGCTCCAGGATTCGGGAGGGTGGCTCCGCGTGGTGGCAGGGCTGGGACGCTGAGCCCCGGGAGGACGTCAGGATCCCCACGCCGTGCCTGCCTGTCCGGTCCCCAGTGCCCCCGCAGGCACAGAAGCTCAGCGTGCTGGAGTCCCTGCTGCTGCCACCCCTGCTGTCCGCCAGCGCGTCCCGGGGATCGGCGCCTGGGCGTCCTGGCCCCGGACGGTGCCAGCACACCCGGAGGGGCGCGGCCAGGGAGGGCCCCGGCTCCTTTGGCTCCCTCTTAGGAGAGTTCCTCCCTAGCAGGTTCCGCGAGTTTCTGCGACATCTCCAGGAGAAGTGTGAGAAGTCCCCGGAGCCACAGAGTGAGGCCAAGCCCCCGGGCGCGAGGGGGCGGGGCGGGGCAGGCCGAGCTGGTTCCTGGGGGGTGGGGGGGTGCCCGGTGCTCAGATGGATGCTAATATCAGCTGAGTATCTCTCACAGAGTCCTCACAATCCCTCCTTGAGGGCAGGTGCACCATCGCCCCAAGGCCCTATAAGTAGGAAGATCGTAATAAGGACTGTCCCGCAGCGAAGGCTCACAACCATTTCCACCTCCTTCTGGCTCCAGCATCCTCAGTACCACGACACCAAAGAGGTGTGTCAGAGCACTGCCGAAGGTCTCATCAGTGTCCCAACTACTCTTTCCTCCCAGACCTGTGGTAAGTGTCAGTCTCCTTCTTGGCCAAGACAGGGTTGCCATCAGTGCTTCCAGGGTGAGGGACCCAGCCACTCATGGCAAGTGTGGCCCAGTTGTCTGTAAGGGGCCAGTCAGCCTTCTCTGAGGATAATCTTAAGAAGATTTTGCTCCATCAGATTCTAGCCTGGGGCCTCTAAAGGGTGACCACTTACACAGTCAACCAGTGAGTGATGGGAGGGGATGAGTGATGAGTGCGGGTGGGGAGAAAGGGCATCCCTTTCCTTCCTTTCTTTCATCTTTCACCTATGGATTTATCCATTTATCCACCTATCCATCACCAATCCACCCATTCACGTGTCCATCCATGCATTTGGTCTCCTGCTGAAGCAAGCAATCATAATCCATCTGTGAAGCCACTCATCTATTTGTGCATAGGTCTATGCAAGAATTAAGTCTTCTACCAACCCATTCCAAATTCATTCATCAATTCATCTATGAATCCATCCATCCATTGATCAGGTCTTCAACACATTCATAATTCATTTGTGAATCTATTCATGTGTCTATTCTCCCATTCACCTATCCACCCTTGCAAACATCTAATCCATGGTCTGATCTTCTACAGCCTGTTCACGAATCTGTTCATTCATCCTTCTATCACGAACCCATGACTCCATCTGCCTACCCACTGATGAATCACGTCTTCTGTCAGTCCATTAATCCATCCATGCAGCCAGTTGGTCGGTCACTCATTTGTTCACAAACTCCCACTCTTCTGTCCATCCATCTGTGCATCTAATGGTTAACTATTTTCAAATCTTTCCATCTACTTATAAATCCAGGATACTTTCATCCACAATCTAGTCACAATCCACCCATCCATCCATCCATCCATCCATCCGCCATCCACCCATAATTTAATCCTATCCAGACCCTTTCTTAGTTCACCCGTTAGTTCATCCATCAGCCCACCCACTCAGTCTTCCATCCTTTTATCCATACCACTAGCAATTTGTCCATTTCTTTGTTTAACTTTTATTAGGTTTTACTATATGTCAAATAATGGGGGAAGTAAAATGAGGGATAGAGGTAGAAGAACCGGGGCATGAGAGCTTACTGGTGACTAGATGCCATAGTTCTAACAGAAAAGAAAGCAGAAAAAAAAAATCTCTCTGGGTTAAACAGGCTTAAGCAGGGGTAAAGGGTGAAGAGCACTGCCCATCAGTTTAAAGACCAGGGAGACTAAGCATAGGCATATGTGTCATCCCTTCTTATACTGTGCCCATACCAGACAATACTAATGGATTACAGCACATTTCCCCACTGAGTCTCAGAGCCCTTCCTGACACAAAACTCCAGGTGGACATCACTGATGATTTAGAGTAGAAGCTGAAAATGTAAAACATTTACCAACCCAGAAACTTTAAACCAATCAGGCTAAGTAAGCACACTATTGCTCACAAGATATAATTAAAGGTATGGAATTCATTCTCTTAAATGTGAGCAAAAGCAGAGATAGACACATTAGCAGACTTGCAGATTCAAGAGCAAGTGCTTGAACACCTTGCTGTGTGTGAGGTTCCCTGGTAGTCCTACAGGGGACACCAGGATGCATCAAAACAGGCTCCAGAAATCCTGAAGGGGAGAAGCCAAGACTTCAAATGGGCAGGCAGAACAAGAGCAAGCTCCATTGGATAGCAAGTAGCTTGTGGCTAGGCGCTGACATAGACATCTCACAGCTGCTTGGCTCTTAGGTGGGCTGATGGAAAGCATCCCTCCAATGGGCCAATACCAGATAAATGGTCAGACCAACAGATGTCCATGTATACATGTGTGTATACTTAAGATCAAATATGGTATTTCTGAATAACAGAACCATCGGTGGATCAAGCAGGCCCTCCTGTAGCCTTGACCTTGAGGCTGAAATTAATACCAATAAATGGAATAATTTTATCCACTCCATATAAATATAAAAGATACCCTTTCCTGAACACAAGCCTTGTGCTAGGCTCACATAAGTCACTTGATACTCACCAAACTCATATGAGAATGGTGTTATTGTGCCTATGATAAATAATTTAAAGGAGAAAACTGCAAAATGGAGACTTGGGGGCAATCTGCCAAAGGTCACGTGGTTGACATGGAACATAATGAGCTATTAGAGACGTTTACTTTCGGCCCTACAGATGCTGGGCTGGACGCTTTTGCACTCCATGTCTTCACAACCCTGTACAGTAGGCACCATGCTCATCTCCATTTACAGAGAAGAAAACTGAGGCTTGGAGAGTCAGGAAAAGCCCAAGATTGCATGACTCCTGGATTGGTTTGCTAACTTGCTTGAGATGTAAAAGTGCTTGCTCTGGAACCAGAATGTAAATCTTGGCTCCACACTTTACAACTGTGTGACTTTGGGCAAGTTGCAAAAGTCTCTGGGCCTCAGTTTCCTCAACTATAAAATGTGGTTAAGGGTAGTTGTTCATGGGGGCGACTGGGGTTTGGTGGGGTGGTGCATATTACCTGTGTGATCTGTTGCCAGGCAGAAACGAAGTGCTCAGTAAAGGCTGGCTGCCGTGGTGGGCATTATGCCGTGGCCTCAGCTTACAGACCAACGGAGGCCACTTGTCCAGGATCACACAGCGAGTCTGGATCTAGTGGATGTGGTGTCGGGGTCAAGGTGGGGGCTTTGGGCTCAGGCCCTGTCTGCTCCTGCCCCTCTCACCTCTCTCAGCAGCCCCTACGGTACACAAATCCCCAGGCCCAAGGCTGTGGTCACTCAAAACCTCTCAGGGGAGGCCTCCAGGGCCCGCAGGCGGTGTTCCCCTCTCCGGGTTCGATTTGCTGATGAGACCGTACGGGATACTGCACTCCGATACTGGGAGCGCAGCTGTGCAGGTAGGCAGACAGGATAGGGAGTCTCAGCATTCCAGAAAGTTCCAGCCCAGAGCTGGGAGGGCAGAGACTATGGCCCCAGGGCCCTGGAGTGAGGGGCCAGCCTGTAAAGGCGGAGAGATCACTGACCCTGAAGACGAAATACCCCAATTGGCCTTGCTAGTGGATGTCACCGTGACCTTCAAGGACCAAATAGAGCAGTGGTTCTCAATCTGTGGGTCACGACCCATTGGAAGTGTATTAAAGGGTCATGGCATTAAGAAGGTTGAGAACTACTGAGGGTCTGAGGTCCAACAGAAGTGTCCCAAGGTGGGTGGCACTAGAGAGTGCCTGAAATGGTGACCCAGGAAACAATGGTCATCCAGGTCTGGCCACCACCAAAGGACTTCTTGTTGCCAAGAGGTCCCCACACACTATATCTGCCCACCTGGGAAGAAGTACCCACAGCTTCCACAGCCCATGTCTATGCTCCCCCTCACCCACAGCCCGAAGGGGCTCCTTCTCCAGGAGGTCCATATGTCCCTCCATATCAATGAAGGCAAACCTCAGAAGCCTGCCTGAAGGAAGGTCAAAAAGAAGAAACCTTTCTTCTGGGGACAGCTGCCACTGCCTAGTCCCACAAAGAAGCTAAGAACCACCAAGCCCCAACATAGTAGCTTCTGTTTTACACTTTCCCGCGAGCTTTCCAAAGTGGGTGTTGACAGAGCAGTGCTTGTCCTTGCTCTGGTTTTCCCCAAGCTCCAGCTTTCTCCATGTGCCCCACTGCTTCTCTTCCCAGGATCCAGGAGCCCCCAAGGCTTCCAGTAGTCAACATCCTGCTGCTATTTATTGAGCACCTAGTATGTGCAGTTTCAATCCTGGCTCATCCACTTAGAGTTGCAGGAAGTTGGAGATGGAAGCTGTCATTTTTGCCCCAATTCTGGTTGTTTGACGAGGAAAAACAAGTCCCCAAGAGCAGAACAGGCTTGTGTGTATGTGACATCGAAGCCAAAGTGCCCCAGGCCACTCTTGGGAGTCCAAGGACAGGACAAGCCCAGGAGAAACAATTTCACACTAATGGCAGTCGGCTCACATGGGAGATAATTCCTTGTCAGCCAATGGCACAGGACCTATGCTCGGACTCAGGGGCACTGGGTCCAGTCTGCTGCTCCCCAGCCCTTTCCGTCCTGAGGCAGATGTGGGGTCCGGGCCACCCCCAAAAGGCAGCTGTCAGTCAGGAAAGGCTTCCAGCCTTGAGGCAGCTCCCCTTCCACCCTTTTGCATTCTCAGCATGGGCTCTGAGATTTCCATGGAGGGCAATGACCCCTCAAAGAGAGTGGGGTATGGGGGAGGGGCACAGCTTGGGTGATAACAGCAGAACAGTCACACAGGGTAGTTTTAAACTCCAAGCCCTCTCTGGAGGCAGCCAAGAGGTACTGGGGAGTCTGGGATTACCATGGAGACAGGGTTGTGCCCAGCCTTGCCTGCCAGAGGGGGGAGGGGAGAGCAGGGTTACTGGGGGAGCTCTTTCCCTGGTTGGGATCTCACCCTACCCTCTCTCATTCAGTCCGGCAGAGCTTCACTGAGAACCAGACCTCCAGGCTGCCAGCTGTGTCAGAGCAACTGCTCGGGAGTGTTGGGCGATGGCTAGAGACTCTGCCCAAAGCCCTGAACCTGGGGGCCCGGGAGGAGGCCCTGACCAGCTCCTCCTGCTGGAACTTCCCCAGCCTGTGAGAGTCTAGGGAAAGGGCAGGACTCAAGGGCATAGACAGGGTTCCCCCTCCTTGCCCTACAGAACTTCCCAGCCAGTAGCAGGCATATTGCTGGTCTGGGCCCTCAAGGGCCCTGCCAGTGAGGGGTGGGCCTGGGACTTGGGATACATGAAACTCATGGGCTCCTGTCTCCCCCAGGGCCACCAAGGAGCTGCAAGGCCACTTGTCTGACGACACCCCTATGAATAGCAGCCTGCCCTTCATCCCTAGGGCCACCATCAAGAGGCAGCGGGGGGACCTCCAGAACTTACTAGGCACCCACAACATCCTAGAGAAGTTGGGCAAACCGCCCTGCTCCTGGAATCAGAAGCTGGTGAGCACCTGCCAGTAGCCACCATCAGGAGCAGCCCTGCTTGGCAGGATGGCCAGGGCTGGGAGTACCCTCCCTGCACGCTCAGCATGGGGGGCGCCGTGGCCAGGTTGTGTCTCTGCATCTCCCTCAAAGTGCTGCAGTCAAGAGGGTGGTCTCTAGGCTGGGCCTGCTGGGTTCAGATCCCAGGGCCATACCTTTCTGCATTTGTTTCTTCATCTGTGAACTAGGGCTGCCCCCTAGAGCTGTGGTGGAGAATCTGCTAGGGCCATCCCTTGCCCTGAAGTCCCAGCAGGACTCAGCTGGTTCTCCTCATCTAGGAGTCTTTCCTGCCCAGTGTGGTGCTGCAGTCAGTCCTGAGGCGAAGCCACCCCAAGGACTACCAGCTCTTCCTGCCATCTATGACACTGCAGCGGGCTCAGAGATGAAAACCCATCAGCCCACACCCAGTGGCACCAGGAGGCCAGGGAGTGAGGAGGGTCCTCTCTTGTCCTACAAATAAACACACACCCCAGCTGGCTGGGGCCTGCCACTAGGTCTCATGGTACAAGCCTCTCCAGGTACCTGACTACTCATCTTAGGGTTCTTGGGCCAGAGGAGGAAATGGGTAGAATCACAGCTGGAATGAGGCTGAGGGGGTAGGGCAAGGCATCATCAGGGTTCAGGCTTGTTCTCAGTGACCCCCACTTCTGGAAGGTGGGAGACCCTGCCCACACACCTCAAACCTAGGACTAAGCCTCTGTCAACCTAGATCAGCCTGCACCTGAAGCAGGCAACTGTGGTGACCTGAATTTGGGAGAGAACCACCACCTCCCACTCCCATCATGCCAGCCTCCATCTTGGGCACTAACCGCTGCTTTGCTGACCTCCTACCACTGGGTGAGGCCTTCCTGACACCAGCCCAGGGAAAAGTGCCCTGTGTGTGGACAGTGCTAGTCCTCTGAATTTTCCTGGCCATGTTCCTACTATTTGGGCCCTGGAGAAGGGACGCCTCTGTGTGGGCTGGGGACAGGGTGGGGGGCAATATCCAAATTTGCATCAGGAGAACTGATCCATCTGTAGCCCTGGCTACTGAGGTGGCTGAGGCAGGGAGTCACTTTAGCCCTGGAGTTCAAGACCAACCTTAAATCTGTATCAGGGGCAGTGCCTGTGGTTCAGTGGGTAGGGCCCGGCCCCATATACTGAGGGTGACAGGTTCGAACCCAGCCCCAGCCAGCTAAAACAGCAGTAACAACTGCAACGAAAAAACAGCCGGGTGTAGTGGTGAGCGCCTGTAGTCACAGCTACTCAGGAGGTTGAGGCAAGAGAATCGCCTAAGCCCAAGAGCTGGAGGTTGCTGTGAGCTGTGACACTACCGCACTCTACCGAGAGTGACAAAGTAAGACTCTGTCTCAAAAAATCAAACAAAACTGTATCAGGAGGTGGTAAACGACAAGGTGGCAAGCGCTCACCCAGCACCCCCAGGGCACCCCATACCCCTGCCATACCTGCGGTCCAATCCCCTGGAAGTTTGAGCCCACTCCTCCTTGAAGTTGCCCTTTACCCGGCTCTCCCCTCCCAGGATCCGGGTCTTTATTGCCACCTCCTGGCCAGGGAGGAAACAGTCATGGAATCCACTCGGGCGCTTAGTTTCCACAGCAAAGGACTGGGCCGTTCCAGGTGGGGTTTGGGCCGAACGGTGGTTGGTGGGCGGTCTTGAGGCAGGACGGGTTGTGGATGGGTGAGGCCTTTTGTGAAGAGGAGGTCTGGCTCCAGCCGATAGATCTAGGCCCACTTTGCATGAACCCTGTGGGGGTCGGAAGGGGGCAATGCTACAACCGTCCCTGCACGGGGCCTGGAGCGGGTTTCAAATTCTGGGATGTCCTCTCCCCTCCGTCACCCTTTTTTGGACTGTTCACGTCTCGCCAATCCAAACTTTCTAGTGCCTGGAGAGTCCGCGTGCCTTAGAGGGTCCTGATTCTGCCGCACCTCTCGGTGGCCTTGCGCAGCCCACGTCGAGGTCTCAGTTTCCCCCGAAGAGCCGCGACAGGCCCCAGCCTCGCAGCCGGCTGCCGCTCCGCGTGGAGTCCACGCGGGGGCAGTGTTGGCCTGGGTTTGGCGCCGCTTGGCGCGGCCGAAACTTATCAGCTTCCTGCTCCAGGGTCGGAAACTTTTCCCCCAGTTTAGCTCTGCGCTGCGGGCGGCCGGGCAGCCCCGCTCCGCTCGGGCCCCGCGGCCTCTTCGCGCCTGCCCGAGCTCACGGCCGGGCCTGGGGCAGGGGTTGGGGGAAGCCGCGTCTGTCCAGCCTCCAGCATGTCTCTCGCTTTGTTGTTAACCCAAAAGAGCTAAACTTGCAACCGCGCGGCAGCCTGAGCACTGGAGGCCGAGTCCTCGAGGAGCGCTCCGGGCGCGAGGAGGCGGCCGCGGCAACCCGCCTCCTCGGCCCACCCGCGGCACCCACCTTCTCCCAGCCTTTCCCGGAGGGCCAGGCGGGGGAAGGGACTCCACGTGGGGTGGAAGCTGGCGGAGCCTTGGGGGGTCCGGGTCAACCTCGCTCCCGGAGTCTGGTCACCTAGCCCCGCTCGCCCCAGCGCCCTTTCCTTTCCCGGCTCCGCCCGCGCGGCGCTCCCCGTTTCCGCCTCCGCAGACCACAGACCGCAAACGTGGAGTCTGTGTCTGGAGTATCCGGAGCCCCACGTCCCTCCGCTCCCGCTCACACGGAGACACACATGGACATGGCACACGGGACACGCGTGCACACAGCAGGGACAGGCACACCACAGGGACACGACACTCCCACAGACACCACACGCACATCACACACAGACACGGACACCACGAACAATTCGTGCACACACGCCAGGAACATACGAATGCCCTCTAACAGGTTAGGGTCTCCAAGGGAACCCGGCCTGGAGGCCCCTGCTGACCCGGGGACATAGACGTACCTCTTCACTGGCCCTCTGTAGGTGTGTATCTGCCCAACAACCTGCCCTCCTCCCCTCTCCTTGAACTTGGGGTGACCAAGAAGGGGAGTGAGGAGGAACAGCAGGAGTGCTGCAGTAGGGATGGACCTCTGCCCAGTTGTTTCAGGTCCTCTGTCTCTCACCCCTTCCTGGCAATAGCTCCAACCTCTCCCTGGGGGTCCCAACAGCGTCCTTTTCACTGGTGCATTTCCACTCAGGTATGGGGGGTAGTCTGGAAGGTGACAGCCCCTCCCGGGCTCTGGGGAGTAGCATTGCTGGAAGGCCAGGAAAGCACCTGCTCGCCCCAACCTCAGACCCACCTGAGCTGCTGGGGGACAAGGCAGGTGTACTCCCCCAGTTTCAGCCCACCTCAGCTCATCCTGCCTGCCCTTCTCATCCTCAGCAATCCCACTCTACCCCACCTCACCCTGACCTTGCCATTGGCCATAGACAGACCTTGTGACCAACCAGAGCAAGGAGGAGTGGGAGCTGGGTCCAGAGAGGGGTGTGAAGAGACAGGACAGTTACCTCACCTGGCCTCTGAGACCCCTGCAAGTGAGGTTCCTCAATCCCATTTGCTGATAAGGATGCTGAAGCCCAAGAGCCTCAGGGGGCCTCACCCAGGCTGAGCTGGAGTGAGACTGGTCCCACAAATGTCCCCTGCCAGTTGAACCCTCAGCCACACACACAGTTCTCCTTTCAGCTGCCCAGAGAGGTGCAGTGCTTTTTCAAGGTCACACAGTTATAGGAATTAGTCAGGATTCAGACTCAGCACACACAAGGAGACACCAACACGCTTCTTCACAGGGGGAGTACACATCTCTCGCTGAAGGCAGTCCAATGGGGGATCCCTCTTTCCAAGATGAGAGTGTCTAGGGAGACCCTTCCTATAGCACATAGGGCACCCTGGAGGCAGGAAGAATCGGGGCAAGGTTAGAGAGAAAGGCAGTTATTGGAGAAGGTGGAATTTGGCAGAAGCAAAAGGCTGTGGGTGTAGGAAGTCTCAGATCCTGGGAGGGTAGGATGGGCCCCCGACAGTGAGGGGGGGGAGTGGGAGCCACTGCAGATGTGGGACCTGGGTGAAGCAGTCCCAAGCAAGGCTCCAGGCATGTGAGCTGGCCTGGTGGGCTTATTTATTTGAGCACCCTTATCACTCTTACGGACTAAATGTTTGTGTCTCCTCAAGTTCATGTTGGAACCCTAATCCCAATGCAGTGGCATTAGGTGAGGCTTCTGAGAGGTGATAGGTCATTAAGGGGCCCTCATGAATGGGATCAGTGCCCTAATCAAAGGGGCCCAGAGAGCTGCCGTATCCCTTCCACTGTGTGGGGACACAGCGAGAAGCCAGCAGTCTGCTGCCCAGAAGGGGGCCCTCTCCAGAACCCAAGGGTGCTATCACCCTGATTTCACACTCCGGCCTCTAGACTGTCGCTGATAAAACACCCAGTCTACGGTAATGGCAGCCAGAATAGACTCCATCAAGCACCTACTGTGTGCCATACCTGTGCTGGGTTCTGAGCACAGGGCAGGCACCAGAATGACTAGCCCTGCCCTTGGGAGCCTACAGTTGGTAAGGGCATGGACTCAAGTGGGCAATTCCAGGACATGGTGGCACCCGGGACACGTGCACACAAACAGCACGGACAGGCAAACCACAGGACACAACACCCCCCAAGGCACCCCCATAGACACCACACACTCATCACACACAGACACGACATGCCCTTTGGAAGCAGGGGTGGGGCCCCACCCATCTGTGCAGGGAATGGGGTAGACACCTGGGCTCTGTGATAGCCATGAGGTGGCTCAGAACAATCCGCACCGAGGAACGAAGGGGAACAGAGGTGACTGCAATGGTCCCTTGCAAGGCTGCACTACAGTTTTCACTGGGCAGGTAAGGGATACAGGCGGGCTTGTGACCAGGCAGAGAAAAAGGCTAGTGTTCCCCTAGTCAAGCAGACACACACCCTGGGTCACAGCCACTGCTGGTTCTAGCTGCTCTGCGTCTGTCTGCACTGTTTACCCGACTCCTGCCTTCCCTCCCCTAGTGGCTTCCCCCAGTGCCTGCTTCTTTGGGAAGACGGAAGTCTTCCTTCCCAAATATGCCTTACATGACAGATTGTCCACACCTTCCAGGGGCTCCTGTTGGAGATAAACTCTCCATGGAGACATGTGCCACCACCTCCAGGCAGCCCCACAAGACTCCACATTCCCCTGTAAACAGCTCCAGGGAAGTAGGAGACAAGTGATGTTCATTGTGTCATTTGGGCCCATCAGAGCCAACTTTGAGTGCTAGGTGGAGTCTGAGCCAGAAACAGGGATTGGACTCACTGGCCTGGGTCCGGTATCTATCTCCAGGGCTCTGGAACTTTCCTGGACAGTGAGGCTTAGACCCTGGGAGCAGCAGCTAGGAGCAGCTCCTCTGTCCCTCCCATGATGGAGCCTGGGGACCCTTAGAAACCTACCCACCAGGGTTTCCCTGGTTTACTGTCTGCACTTGGGAACTGTGGGAACTTTAGTCATACCTCCAAACTCCTAGAGAACCCCGTGCCAGGCTCTGGGCAGACTTCCAGCTCCCATGGGTATAGAGCCCAGTAAATCGCCTATAGGAACCTGCTTCCCCAGACACTTGCCATCCATCTTGAGGACCCAAAGCATGTTCTTCAGGAGAAGCCACCTCCCCAGGCCAGAAGAGTAACTTCTAACACAGCCCATGGTCTTTCTGGCAGCATTGATTAGAGCCTCCAGGAATCCACGAGGGTGAAGTTGAAGGGGGCACTGCCCTCCTAGAGCTCGGAGTCCAGCAGAAACCACAGAGGAATCCTGATGGATGCTACCGAGCTGTACTACATTTGGACACTGATCCAAACCCTCCATGCTTAGAGCTTATTCACCCTTCAAAGAAGGTACAATTTCAGGAAGCAGGCACTGCTCCTATAGATGAAGAAACCAGGCCACAGAGAGGTTAAGTAACTTGATCAGAGTTTCATAGCTATACTCCAGATAAATTGTGGTAAGCGTTGTGATTCAAGAGACACAGACAGCTGTGAAGGGGAACACAGAACAGCTGCCTCCCCTGAGGCCGAGGCACCTTCCTCCAGGAAGCCAGCCCAGATTTCCTCCAGCCCAGAGGGCCAAAGCCCTCAAGAGCAGGACCATAGCCAATGTGTCCAGGCTGGCAATCCTGGCAGACTGTGCCCACTCCTTGGTTCCGTCCCTCCCTCCTTTGTTCTTTCACAAAACTCATTTGTTGAGCAGCCACAGTGTAGTGGGCCCTGTGAATTCTACAGGTGGGTCCTGCTTCAGGAGCCCACATCTAGGTGAGGGAGACAGGTGGGACTGGCATGTGGGTCACACAGGTCCCTATGCTTAGAAGGGACATGCTCTGCTGGCACCATCTTGAAATCCACAACACATCCTGAGCAAGGAGCCGCAAATTTTCGTTTTACTCTGGGCCCCACACAATGTGCAGCGGTCCTGGACACAGACGCTAAACTAGCAAATGCTGGGCTGTGGTCACGTGGAAGGGTAGCTGGAGGGTCCTGGAGGGCTTCTTGGAAGAACTGGTCAGGCAGAGAGGCCCTTCAGCCTGGGGGTCAGGGGATGACAGCTCCCTGGAGATGATAGCAAGGGGTAATCTTTGTCCTGCCTGACCCCAAAACCCTGTCATGGGTTCCTGGACCCTCGGGGCAGTTCCTCCGGACCAGCAAAGCTCCCAAAGGACTTTAAAAATACCCTCCAGTGGCTCGGCGCCTGTGGCTCCGCGGGCTAAGGCGACAGCCACGTATACCTGAGCTGGCGGGTTCGAATCCTGCCCAGGCCCGCCAAACAACAATAACGGCTCCAACCAAAAAATGGCCGGGCGTTGTGGCAGGTGTCTGTAGTCCCAGCTACTTGGGAGGCAGAGGCAAGAGACTCGCTTGAGCCCAGGAGTTGGAGGTTGCTGTGAGCTGTGATGCCACAGCACTCTATCCAGGGTGACAGCTTGAGGCTCTGTCTCAAAAAAAAAAAAAAATACTCTCCATCTCTGCAGTACTAGATAACGCACAGGGCGGCATGGGAAGGCACAGACAAGAAGCCAGGAGGAGGAAACCGTCCCAGCCACCCGCCTGGCCCCATCCCTCCCACTAGGTAACCCAGTTTCCTCTGTGCCTCCCGGAGATATTCTGAGCACATACAAGGGAGTATGCACATGCGTGGATTTTTATGTGTTAGTGTTGATTTTACATAAGAGAGTGGGTATTGTACCCACTCTCCTGCACAGGGCTTCTCACTTCACAATCCAACTGCGAGATCATAAAAGGCCCTTTCAAGGTCACTGAATTGTATAGATGGAGAAACTAGAGTCCAGGGTGTCATATGGCAAGTGGGCATTCTGGTGGTCCAGGCATAGAGCCTGGCATTGGCACGGGGCGGCCTATGTCCCTCCTTGTGCCCACCAAACACCCAGCCTCTCTCTTGTCCTAACTGTAAGGGCTGCCGAGGAGATGCAGCGATGATCTCCATTTTCCCCTGAGGCTCAGAGAGGTGCAGCCACTGTTCTGCGGCTACACAGCTGTACCAGGGATGGAATCCCTAGAGCTCCACTGCCCCGGAGGTCACTGCCCCCACCAGGTACTCACAGTCTCCATAATGCCAGATGGGGAAGCCAGTGAGATCTGGCCAATGGCTCTCCCAGGCTGACAAAACCACTAGGATGGAGCTGGCAGGGATCCCAGCTAGGCCTAGGGGGTGGGGTGGGGCAGGTGGCCTGCTGGGGGATGGGGCAGGTGTGGGTGCCTGGTCTCCTAGACCCCAGCTGTGCTGCAAGGCTCCTGGAATGCCCCCAAGCCTGTCTGGTCACCAGGGAGGGCTGGCATCATCTGGCTGAATGTGCCTGGAGCTGCCATCCGATTCAGCATTTGGGTTCCAAGCATTATTTTTATTGTGTTTTGTTTATCCAAAGCTCAGCTTTGAAATCTGTGTCGTGCCTCCTCATCCTAGTTGGTTTGGATACAGTGTCCACTGTTATCTCACCTTTAAAAACAATTCCCCCTGAGTCAGGGGCTCATTTTCTTGAGCACGTGTGGCCCCCTATGTGTGGGTGCCACAGGACAACTCAGCACCCACTGCCAGCCCAGAGGAAGCAAGAGGCAGCCTTTCAAAAGTTGTGTGAAGCTGGTACAAGAGGGCTCAACAGGGAGTATGGAGGTTATGGAGGTGGAGTAGGCGTGCCATGAGACACTATTGAAAGCTAAGGCCTTTATTGCCCGGAAAAATGTCCCTGTGTACTCAATTCAAGGATCTTCTAGAACATTCTGAGACTTATCGATGGACCCCTCCCTCCAGTTTAGAGCCTGTTCCTAAAGGAATCCCATAGTCATTCTTTTTAGAATAATAATCATACTAGCTAAAATCGAACACTTGTGAGGATTTCTCTGGTTAACTCATTTACTCCACACAATTGAGGCCCAGAGAGGTCGGGTCATTCATCCAAGGTCACACAGCTGGGAATTGTTGAAATCAGGATCCTGAGCCCAGCCAGTCTGGCCCAGGACTGCACTCCTAACCTAACACACACACACACACACACACACACACACGGCACACTCAGGGCATGACACCTGACTCCTGAGTAAACCTGTTCACTAGGCCCAGGGACAGCCTGGGGTAGAAGTGCTCAGGCTTAGGGTCCAGCTGAGCTGCATGACTGAGGTCCAATCCTCTGTGAGGATCAGGTGACTGCCCCCTCTTAGGTCCCCTGGCACAGGGCCAGAGAGTAGGGTGGAGCTGATATTATTGTGAGGGAAGTGACAGAGAGTGGGGACACCCCTCACCAGGGACTGCCACCAACACAGACAGCCTCCACCCCTTCCTTCTCCCTCTCCACCTTACCTTTCCCCTTTATTTCTCCTCTCTTTCCTTCTCCCTCTTTCCCTCCTTCCTTCCTTCTTTCTTTCTCTCCCTTATTCTCCCTCTCCTTTTCCTCCTCCCTCCCTCTTTCTTCTGACTCCCCACTCCTCCCCACCTTTCTACTTCCCTCTTTCTCTTCCCCTATGGCTCTCCTCCCAGGCAAAGACACACAGTTGTCCATTCTATGGAACAAACAGCCCAACCCTGTAAACAGCACACTTCTGAGAAGTGCCAGATCACACCTGGGGGAGCCCACAGAGG
The DNA here is from genome assembly GCA_963573935.1 of Arctocebus calabarensis. Lineage (NCBI taxonomy): Eukaryota > Metazoa > Chordata > Mammalia > Primates > Lorisidae > Arctocebus > Arctocebus calabarensis. Next base: position 35,046 of record CAUYON010033883.1, read on the forward strand.
ATGGGGAGGGTCCAGAGGCTCGTCCCCTACCCAGTCCCCTGTGCTGGGAGGACAGGGAATGCCTGCCTGGGCCTTCTATGCTGGGATTTCCAGTATTTGTGGAGTTAAGACCCTAATATTATTTTCCAAAAGCTTTTGGTGACTGAATAGAATTGAGGATAAATCTAACTTGCAAATTTTCCCTTTTGATCTCTTTTTCTTTTTTTTTAGTAGCTCAACAGAGTAGGGTTTAGAACAGGACTAGAGACCATTCTCTTCTCTCTCCTGCTCCCAGCCAGGGTTCTCAAGGTATGGACATTTGGTGTCCTGGGGTATCTCCAACGTAGTCACTACAGTCTGGATTCCTGGGTCCCAGCCCTGCCTTCCCCTGATAGGCCAAGCTGCCTCTCTCCTTGACTGGATACTCTCCTCCAGGCCCTCGGCCCTGCCCTCTCCTCCTCCCTCCTCCCTGGCTTTTCCCCCTCCATGCTCCCCTTCACTCTCCATAGCGGGCCTCTGGCTGCTTCTTCACTGCCCTGAGCCAGACTTTTTCATGCTCCACGACCTTTGAGCTTTTCTCAATACGTGGAATGTTCCTTGCACCAGCTTCACTGACTCCGACTTAACACCGGGTCTCAGCTGTTACCTCCTCAGGAAGCCCTCCCAAATGAAGCCAGGTCCCATGGTTCTCTGTGCTGTGTAGCACTTACCACAGTCAGAAGGGAACGATGTGGCACTTATCACTGGTAACAGAGGCCCACGCTCGGCAGACTCTAAGTTCCAAAAGTGCAAGGACTGGACAGGCCCCTAACCCACAGCTTGCCATGTAGAAGGGCCTGGAAAAAAGCTGGGTAAAGGGGTGGGAGCCTATCTGTGGGCATCTCCCTGCTGCACCATCTGCCTCAGTTTCCCTAATTATACATTGAAGAGGAGGGTCCCACGCCTGCACCTGCCATGTGATGCTTCTCTGATGTTCCCTCTGGGTTTCTGGCAAGGATCATACTCATTTCACGGTATTTGACTTCTTTGATTATCTGATTTTCCAGGGAGGAGTTCTGAGCTGGCAAATCTCTGGGCCGGGGTGGCATCTGGTGGATATCTGGGCACCTGTGCCATCCCACCAGCCTAGATATACCTAGCATTCTTGGGGAGACCTGCTAAAAC
>CAUYON010033885.1:0-17041 GCA_963573935.1 Arctocebus calabarensis
AACCTTACTAAATGCAGAATACAAATGTCTTCATATAATAACTGAGAAAATGCCAGGAAGGCTATGTTAATCAGTTTGATGAAAATAGTTAAGACTGTATATGAAACCAGCACATTGTGCCCCTTGATTGCACTATTGTACACAGCTATGATTTAATAATAAAGACAATAAAATAAAAAAAAATGCAAAGCCCAATAAAACCGATTTCAGATTATGAGTTCTTTGGGCATCTTCCTTGCTTCTTCCCTCCTAGGAACATGTTCTCTTCCCCTTATGGGACTTTACCATGTGTAACTGTTAATTTACTTATGTGTTTTATCTCTCCTGTTTGATTTAAGCTGCTTGGGAATAAGATATTGGGGGCACCATTCATATATTGCAGATTGGGAATGATAACCCTGAAGAAGTGCAACATGGGGTCTTCAGAAAGCTCTTGGAGTCACGTCTTGGCTCAACCCTGGAAGAGTGAATGTGGGCAAATGACTTTACCTCTTCAGTTTCCTCATCTGTAAAATGAAAGTTATTAAACCTAACTCATGGTACAATGTCTGATAATTAAATAATCTGCCATCTAAAACATCCGTCACTTGGCAGACCTCCAACAAATGTATCCCTCTTACCCCTTTCTCTGTATTGCCCTGTGCTTAGCTTCACAAACATTCATTTAAAAACCTAGATGAAAAAAAAAAAGTTAACATAGCTCTAATCACAAAGATTTCTTGTCCTCTTAGGCAGAACAGAAGGCACTATTTCATTGTATTTGACTTTTTTTTTTTTTTTTTTTGAGACAGAGCCTCAAGCTGTCACCCTGGGTAGAGTGCAGTGGCATTACAGCTCACAGCAGCCTCCAATTCCTGGGCTCAAGCGAGTCTCTTGCCTTCGCCTCCCAAGTAGCTGGGACTACAGGAGCCCGCCACAACACCCAGCCATTTTTTGGTTGCAGCTGTCATTGTTGTTTGGCGGGCCCAGGCTGGATTCGAACCCACCAGCTCAGGTGTACGTGGCTGGTGCCTTAGCCTGTTGAGCCATAGGCGCCGAGCCAGATTTTTATTTTTTGTGTGTATATGTATTTGATTTTTAGAATCACAAACCATGACAGAAAAATGCAGGGGCTCAATTCATATAACCACTACCTTGAATTTAATATGCACACTACCTCACTGCAAGCGATTAGCTAAATCTGGTGCCCTGTTAAAAATGACTATGCAGCAATCACCTTGGATTGAACAAGAATACCCAGCCTGTCACTTTTTTGCTGAATTGTAAAATCAGAGAGCTCACAATTGATGCTGCAGCAAAACTCTGGAGGTAAGGACAAGTTACCAGGGGCCTTTATTTATTAAGTAAACTTGAAAGAGTAAAGGTATCAGCATGAAAAAACTGACCCAAAACAACAAATACTGAATTTCAATTTCCAATTTATGGAAAATATAGCTAGCACATTAAGTAGTTATATTCAAATGAGACCCCCCCCTTTTTTTTTCTGTTTGTGCCCAATAAAGATGTCTTCTCAAGCTTAGCAGAGATCTTTGCCCATGGCAATATCCAAGTGTTTTTACCTGGATTAATTCACTCACAATTCTATGGGGAAAGTACAGTCATTATTCCCATTTGACAGCTGAGGACACTGAAGCACCATGGGGGCAACCACCTAGCCAAGGTCATACATCCATCTAGTAAGTGGCAAGGCCAGGACCAATGAACCCAGGTAGTCTACTTGCTGGACCAGTTGGCATTACTGCCTCTCCAAACCCTGTGGCTCTGGATATCATGGAATGAATCTGGGCTTGAAGGTGCACTTTGTTGATGGCTTATATTTCATAGCCCTATAAAACTTTCATATCCATTATCACACCTGATGTTCCTAGCAACCACATGAGATTGATAAGGCAGTTCTTATCACCATTGTACAGTGGGTAAAAAACTCCCGAGGTGGTAGAGACAGGATTTGAACCCCTGTGTTTCATAATGGCAAGGAGGTTTGTGCTGAAGAACAGGTGGTAGCCATGAACTCAAGGGTCGGCAGTTTAGAGCATCTAAAATGGGTACTGGGGCATCTCCTCCCAGGTCTTCATGCCCAGGTGCAAATGTGAAAAAATGAAGAAGGTTCACAGATATCAATGCTTAGGAATTGAGTAGGGAAAACTAGGCTGTCTGGTGTACATCCTTCTCTTTTAAGGGTTTAAACACCTCTCTCCAAAAAGCATGCCTCCTTGTTATCTTCAGAATTAGACTCCATGAGGCTGGTGTACTCTGAGGGGCATTGCTTAATTTCCTGGGCCTTCCTTTGCTTAACAAAAGCACTACGATCACCTTTTAAACAATTGAGATATAAGACATACAAATCTTAAGTGTATAGCTAAATGGATTTTTACAGTTGCATAACCTCAGTAACAGCTGCCCAGATCAAGATGGTATTTCTTTTAAATGTTTTGCTCCCAGCAAAAGTAAGGGTAAGAAAGGGTAGGCTTAGCATTGTAATCCTGCCACAAACTCCTCTGTTGCTCATTCCTAGCCCTAGCACCCGCTGGAAAGAGCTGAATACTCCAAAATCTATAGCAAAAGGTATAGGTTGAGGCTGGAGAAAGAAGACAGGGTGGTCAGAGACGGAAGTTTCAACAGCAAGAAAAGGAGTAGGCCCTTCCCTCTCACCTATATACCATAAGTCCTCATTAAAGGGCTATGGTTTGATAGGTTCAACAATTCTGTATCTGTTGGGAACTCAAAAACACAAATAATACATATTATATAGGTATCCTGAAGTTTCATGTAAGCTTGCAAAAACTTCTACACATAATAGCCAATTTATGAGAAAACCCACAATAGCTGTAAATGGACTACTTATTATGTAAATTTACTCTGAATATTCCCTGTGTACCATGGATCCATAGGAGGTTTATAGCCTAGCCGAGGAAATAAATCTACACATATCAAATGTTTGCCAAGTGGTGAACAATAACAACTGTAATTATTTCACCATGTTCCTAGTACGGAGCTGAACGCTTTCCATACTGTTTCATATTATCCTCAAACCTACTTGCCCAAGGTCACAAAGCTAGAAGGCAGCATAGCTGGGAATCAGACCAGGCAGGTCTGACACCAAAGCCGGCACACTTCGTTATGCTGAAGCTGCTTCTCGTCAGTAGACTCCTGCACTGGGTTCTCTTCAAGGTTCACTGTGAGCAAGACTATTCTGTTCTGGAAATAGCATGTGTCTATGCCATCCAGATGGACACAGGGATCATCTCTTTGGGGCCGCAATGGCATATTAAAAACTACCATGGTGTGGTACAGATATCATATATAAAATAATTTAGAGAATGGAGACACCAGTGTGGGTCAGCATTCAAAGGAATGCCCCAGGGAGCAGATGAGACTTGCGCTGGCCCTTGCAGGCCAGATCTGCAGATGGAGAGCAGAGAAAAGGAACACCAGCAGTGATGGAGGCAGACATGGAGAGACAGGCCCGGCTGATGCCGCAAGCGAAGGCGTTCTGTAGAGTGAGAGGCAGTTCAGGATCAGTGCTGTGGCTAGACCTGATACTATGGACAAAAGGAAACTATCTGAAGTGATTGAGCAGGGCAGAAACAGCATTTCTAGAAGATAGCTGAGGAGATTCTAGGCACCAGAACCAGAGGACAGCTGAGCAGGAGATGGCCATGAGGGGCCCAGGCCAGCCAGGCAATGGGAGAGACACACCCAGTAGGCAAATGGCAGAAAGAAGTGGGATGTGTGGACCAGCCACTGGGACACAGAGACAGCTACCATATTCCCAACGTGACACAGAAGGACCTCTTCTGAGGCACTCTCTGATCCCTAGAGATGAGGGGCCCTGGTGCAAAACCAGCATTCCAATGCTGAGGGTAGGTTTGTGGTGAATACCGCTCAAATATTATTTTTGTGCTACCTCCATGGTTTTTATTGTCTTTAAAAAAATGTCCTGTTTACTTTAACTTCGTCAAGGCATAATGTGTTTGTCCTAAAACACATTAGGATTAGACGTTCATTTGAATCCCGCTAAACTTGCAGGCTACCCTTAGAGAAACCTCACCCTGTGGTTCTGACTCCTGGCAATCTACGCCCAAACCCCAGGCAGGCTTGCCAAGCATGCAGAGAGGGAGAGAGCCACAGGTGGGCCAGCAACCCTGAATGAGGTCTGGAGGCTGCCTCCTTGTCCTTGGGCGTGCCTCAGTGCTCATGGTCTGGTCATGGTGACATGGCAGAGCCAGGGCCAAGCAGGAAGAGCCTTCTCCATAGGAGACCATTGAGACAAGGAAGCCCAATCCTTCCAGCATCAACCCTCTTCATCCATGGAAAGGATTCTTCCCTTCAATGCACTCCCATGCGTCAGGACACACATGTGAGCGCACACACACACACATACACACACACATGCGTGTGACACCACCCCAAAGCAGCAGGCTTTGCAGGGGAATAAAGCAGTCTGAATGCCCATAACACACAGTTCCATGCAAGTCTGTGATGGAGCTTTCTTTCTAACCCCTGTCTTTAGGTAAGGACCATATACTAAATAACTACTGACTCCAGGAGGGTGACCCTTTTCCCAGTTTGTGACTCCAGCCACACAAACCTCCTTGTAGTCCCTCATGCACACCAGGCACACACCTGACTCAGCTTTAGTGCTTTCCATTCTGTGGAACACTCTGTTCCAGGTGTGGTGGCACAAGATCCAAGCTACTCAGGAGGCCAAGGCAAGAGGATCACTGGAGCCCAGGCTGGATACCATAAAAGACCCTGTCTCAAAACAAACCCCTACCCCTGTAACACTCGCTCCCGACTCCCCATCCCCTTGTCCTGCTTTACTTTTCTCCACAGCATTTACCACCAGCTGACATACACGCTACTGTGTATTTTACTTGTTTGTTTACTGCCTGTCTCCTTGCCCCCTCTCGCACATACACAAGAATGTCAGATCACTTACAGAGAAGTTTTGTGTTTTGCTTAATTACAACACCTAAGACAATGCTTGGTATGTCAATGCTCAGTAAACATGTACAGAGTAAAAAAGTGAATGAACAATAATGTTGGTGGAAAGCATTTTAACCAAATGGTTCCAAACATTTTTACACGAAGGCTATAAACATTGCTGAAAACAGGCAAATTCATATTTCTTCTTCCGTGGAAGGATAGCTAGTATGGGCCTTGACCAAAAAGTAGCAATTGGGTCTATGCATGTGGTGCTGGCTCCAGCAGGGCCCCTGGGGATGTCTTGCCTGTGTGTGCCCAGGCACCTTATAGAAAGGGCCTAGCAGAGCACCCATGCCCCACAGACTCTTCATACTAGCCTCCTTGCTACTAGAGATAGTCCAACAGCTTTTACAACAAATGACAGTACATCGCACTCATCTGGTTGCTACTTGTCCAGCAATTTCTGTGAATTGAAACCCAGCCAGGACCAGGAAGGACACGGAAGAACGCTGAGCAGCCATACAGCACAACAGCAGTAACCCTGTCCCCATCACTTACATGTGTATAGCATCTCACAGGTGCCAGCTCATTTTTGCACATGTTTATTCCCATGTCACATACAGCAGAAGTGCAGAAATGTCTGGGAACTCAAACATAAGTACGCTACTTTTAGTAGAGTTCCTCAGGTCCTCACGTCTTATTTATTCATGCCCCACACACTGTTATGACAAACCTGCATGTTTAATTTTCTGGGCTGTTGCAGATTCAGGGAAGAACCAGGAAAGGGGAGTAATACTTGAGGTGGGAACACAGAATAACAGGACATAAGGAGAGACAGTAACTTTATACAAAGATTACCAAAGCACTCCAGGACCACTGTGGGCGCTGGGAGCAGGCAGAGGGCAAACAGCTTGTACAGCAACTGCCCTTAGGATACTGATTCTTAGTACAAAGCAGTCATAAAAAAAAGATGACTTGGGGACTTCAGTACAAAGGTTCAGTTACTTTTGGTATACCATATGGCTACTTTCTTTTGTAAATGTCCCTCCAAGTTTCTGAAACTCTCCCTGAATTGATAAACAGAGTCTGAAAAGAACATTTCCACGTTCTAAACAGTAAAGCCCACTCTCACAAGTAGAACTGTGCCAGGACTTTCTGGCTCTTCTCAACTGTTTTGAAGGCCTTCCTCCCATCAACTGCCAAGTAGCCTAGGTCTACACACTCAGATTCCAGATCCAGGCTGAAGCCCACAGTTTGCCCCCTTCCTTTTCCCCTTTACTCCTCATTGTTTAACTGTAGAGTTGCATAATTTACAGTCACCCTGTGAAGAGCCGTGTGTTCCAGAGGAGGAAGCTGTCACGCTGAATAGAGCACTGCTGGGCTGTGTTCACAAACAGAGCGATTCCCCCATTCCTCTGCACAGCCAGCAGCCCCACACCTCCTCCCTGAAAGCAAGCGGCTCCCAGCTATCAACGAGATGGGGGAGGGTGCCAGGAAGGACTTCAACCATAAATTCTCTCTAGCCCACTGCCTAACAAAGCACGGTCATAAAATCCCAGTCATACTTGCAAGTCTGAACTCAAACAACATGACCAGGGCAACTCCTAATTTGGTTCCCAGAACCCAACAAGTTTTGAAGTAATTTCCCTGGTTGGGAGGGAAATAGCTGGGAGGGGAGGGTGGCAGGCATGGAGACTGATCTCAGAACTTTGAGTAAGAACTCAACCCCAGGACTGACAGTAAGCAGGACTGCATGAATCTGGAGGTACTAGTACATTTAGATCTACACAGTGCTGCGTCCCAGGGAGATAGCATGGTCAAGGGTAGGATGCCCAGGGAGTTCTCCCGGCATCAAAACTAGAAGGCAGAAGGGGTAAAGTCTGTTGTACGCACAAGAGAGCAAGAGGACTCCTCCAACTCTGAAAAGCTGCCCTGAACAAGAAATTTTTTTTTTCTGAGACAGAGCCTCAAGCTGTCACCCTGGGTAGAGTGCCGTGGCATCACAGCTCATAGCAACCTCCAATTCCTGAGCTCAAGCAAGTCTCTTGCCTCTGCCTCCCAAGTAGCTGGGACTACAGGCACCTGCCACAATGCCCGGCCCTTTTTTTTGGTTGTAGCTGTCATTGTTGTTTGGCGGGCCTGGGCTGGATTCGAACCCGTCAGCTCAGGTGTACGTGGCTGGCGCCTTAGCCCGTTGAGCCACAGGCAACAAGCCTGAACAAACGTTTTTGATAACCTCTCTGAATCTCACCTTGTGCCTTCAACTTAAAAGTATGCTGATCTAAAAAAGAGTATTAAAAAAAAAAGAATATACTTAATTGTGCTTTGAACTTCTTTTGAAAGTACATTAACTAGTGATCTTTAAAAATTTTTCGACACACCTAAGATCCTCTCATGGCACACTGGTTGAAAATCACTGATCTTAAAGGGTGTTCAATAAACGTTACCTTCTTCTCCCCAGCTGTCTCCCCCAACCATTCCTGAATATTCTTCCTTTGGAAGTCTGGACCACATTCATTCTTGCTCTTTTACTACCTAGCTATGGGAAGCTTGACAGATCACTCCCAGGGCTCTGGTCCTCAGAATCTGTTAGAATTTATATAAAAATTAAGGTTGATGAACATAAAAATCAATACACAACAATCTACTGTATTTCTATATGCCAACAACAGATACAAAGTACAATTCAAACAAAGAAGCAATTATCAAGAGAACGATAGGCTAAGGAAATCTTTGCAAAAGGCACATCTGACAAAAGACTGTTATTCAAAAAACACAAAAACTCAACAACAAAACCACAAACAACCCAATCAAAACTTGGGCCAAAACTCTGAACAGATACCTCACCAAACAAGATACACAGATGGCAAACAAGCATTTGAAAAGATGTTCTATGTAGTATGTTATTAGATAAATGTGAATTTCTCTAACAAGAAGATCTTACTATACACCTATTAGAATGGCCAAAATCCAGAACATCAACAACATCAAATACTGGTGAGAATGTAGAAAATAGGAACTCTCATTCACTGCTGGTAGAACACAAAATGGTACAGTTATTTTGGAAGACGATTTGGTGGTTTCTCAAAAAAAAAAAAAAACATGCTCTTACCATATAATCCAGTAATCACCCTCCTTTGTTATTTACCCAAAGGAACTGAAAACATGTCCACAGAAAAACCTACATATAGGTTTACCGGAGCTTTATTCATCATTGCCAAAATCTGGGAGCAAACAAGATGTCCTTCAGCAGGTGAATGAATAAAAAACTATGGTACATCCAAATGATGGAATATTATTCAGTGTTAAAAAAAAGCTGTCAATCCATGAAAAGAAATGGAAGCATCAACAGGAACTACTATGTGAAAGAAGGCAATCTGAAAAGGTTACATACTATAAGATTCCAACTGTATGACGTTCTAAAAAAGGCAAAGCTATGGAGACACTAAAAATGTTAGAGGTTGTCAGGGGTTGGGGGAAGAAGGGGAATAGGTGGAGCACAGTGAAAAATTTTAGGACAGTGAAAATACTCTGTATGATATGAATACATGTCATCATGTATTTATCCAAACCAACAGAGATACAACAGCAAGAGCAAACCCTAAGATAGGTTCCTGGGTTGTATATGTAAGAAATGTACCCTCTGGTAAGGGATGTTGATAATGGGGGAGGCTGGGCATTTGTAGGGCAGGGGTATGCAGGAAATTTCTGCACCTTCCTCTCAATGTTCCCGTGAACCTAAACCTTCTCTAAAAAAAAGAAGACACAATTAATCACAAGACCATTATAACTACCAAGTATCCAGCTATAAATCTAAAAAATATGTAAGACTTCTATGGGAAAAATTGTGAGTATTTCTCAAGAGATATTATGATAACCTAAATAATGGCGAAACAGCATGGTCATGGATCAGGATGACTCAAGATTTAAAGAATTGATTCTACTCATAAAGATTAGTGGATTCAAAGAAATACCATGCAAAATCCTAATGGTGTGTGTGTGTGTTAGAGAGAGAAAACCAAGGTGAGGGGCATTTGCTAAAGCAAACAGCAAGACACGTTATAAAGCTATAACATGTAATCAAGTGTGGCACTGATGTAAGAAGAAAGAGCCCAATAGAATGCAATAGAGAGAACAGAGAGCCAAAGAACGGGTGCTTGAACATACACACCACATTGGTGACAGAGGGGCCTCACAGAGCAGTGACTGAAAGAATGGCCTGTTTCACAGGTGGTGACGGGACGAAGAAGTATCTGTTAGGAGGAAAACCAAAACGACCCTAGGTATACTATATATAAGAACAATTATAGGTAAATTAGACACCTGAATAGGAAAGGGAAAAAGCTTCAAAGCTTTTTGAAGAGAAGAGAAGAGGAAGATAGTCTTTACCACTAAAAATAAAGACTCTTAAATAAGACCCGAAAAAGACTAAAGTGAAGACTAACTGACTACATTAAAAATAAGAACAAGTCTTTATCTCAACATACCATTAACACAGTGAAGTGAAGCCCAAGAATGTGAAGTAATATTTGAAAAAAAGAAAAAAATGAAAATGAACCCGAAAAGGACTAGTATTTACAATACATCAAGAACCACTACAAATTAATGAGAAAATTACAACCTAATTTAAAATGTAGCAAAAGAACATGTGTTTCACAAAAGAGGAAATCTAACTGTCCAATAATATGAAAAGCTGTTCAACCTCTTTAGGAATCTAGAATATGTAAAGCAAAAGATACTACTACTCACCTATCAGTTTAGTAAAAATGAAAAAGTCTGACAACACTAAACATTCATGAGGATTTGGAACACCCGGAAAATTCTCTGGTAGTGTGAGTATAAAATGGAATTACAACTTTGGAAAACATTGTGCATTATGTAATAGCAGCTGAACAGCAATTCCACCAAAGAATCCTTCACAAATGCATGTGTCCTAGGATAGACAACACACACACACACATTCAGAGCAGTATTTTTCATAACTACACCAAACTCAAAATGACCCAAAGCCACACCAACTGTAGAATGGATAAACAAAGTGCAGGACAGTCATGGCTGATATACACAATGAATACTATACAGCAACGGGATGAATAATGTACAGCATATTCATGAATATTCATGAAAATTTATGAATGCTACATCAAAAATTAAATGTTCATAAAATGAATGTTGTGGAATACTATATAGCAATGAAAATGAACACACTACAGCTACATACAGCAACTTGGAGGAAAATTATAAACATAATGTTGAAGAAAAAAGACAAGATATAATGGGTATGACTCTAATTATATTCAAAATCAGGGAAAACTAAACTACATGATTAGAGTATACATATATAAATGATAAATTCTAAAGAAAGGCAAAAGAATGCCATGAAAGTTAAGGTAGTGGGGAGTGAACCGGGGAGCTGTGACCAAGAAGAGATACTTAAAGACATTTTGGGTACTAGCAATGCCTTACATTTTTTTTTAAACCTACCAACAGTTATCTGAGTACTTGTGCTTTTAAACATTTGTAAAACATGCAGTGTTTTCCATGCACATTTTGATCTATGTCATAACAACAACAACAAAAAATTTTACGATGGTTTTGGTATTCCTCCTCCAGGAAGTCTTCCCAGACCCCACAGGAAGGTAGGTGCTCCCTCAGCATTTTCAATCCCTTACCAGGCTGTAAGGCTTATTAACTGGAAGGGTATTTCTGCCCTTCCAGACACACCTGGAACTAGAAAAGATGGGATACAATTCCACCAGGTACTTTGCACAATGTCTTCAATAAATCATTTTTTCTCTGATAGTAAAATTGATACAAATAGCTACTATTTAGTGAGCTTCAACTACATGCTAAGTGCTTTTAGTGGTGCTATATCATTTAATCCTTGTGGCATATCTGCCAAGTGTTCACTTTTTGTTTTTTACTCACAATTATAAAACTGAAGTTCAGAAAGATGAAGTAATTTTCCCCAAAATCACACCAATAGCCAACAAATGGCAAAGTCAAGACCTCCAAAGGTCAAGCTGCTTGATACTGACTTCTATACTGACTTCTTTTCTCCTCAGTTCCTTCATCCACAAAATGAGGATATAGTCATGTTTGTGTAGCCTAACAAGATTATTATAAGGCTCAAAGGAGATAATAAATGTACTTGTAGCTTTAAAGTATCACTCAAATGTAAGGAAAATAATAAGTGGTAAGCATTGTAGGTCCCCACAAAACAATCAGATGGTTTCTATTCACATTGAGATTTCAAACTAGTTGTGGATAAAAGCTATGGAAAGAGGAAAAGCAGGAATGTACATCAATAAACTGATTTAAGGAAGCTACCAAGAATAGCACAATAATTTTAAGAATAGCTAAATTATAAAAATGGCACAGAGTGGACGATATACAATTTGGGCTATGCATTGCTCCAGGCTTGCTCCCTACCATCCACCCTCTACATGGCAGCCAGAGGGATTCTGTTATGAGTTTTAATAAACATACAGTGGTATAACCACCACCACAATCAAGAGAGAGAATATTTCCATCACCCACAAAAGTTCCCTTGTGCCCCTTTGTAAGTCAATCCCTCCTCCCACTACCTTACCCCTAAAGGCACTGATGTATTTCTGTCCCCATAGTTCTGCCTTTTCTAGGAAGCAGAAGGATCTTCTAAGGCATAAGTCAGATTAAGCTGTCAACCACTCATGGGATTTAGAACAAAACCCAAATGTCTCTCCACGGCTTGCATGTTGATTCCTACTGGCCTCTTAAACCTCATTTTGTGCCACTTTTTCTTCCCTGTGGTCCAGCCACACTGACCACCTTTTAGCTCATTTCTGTCTCAGAGTCTTTGCATCTGTGGTTCCCTCTTCCTCAGATGTTTCCTGACCCGCTTTCTTTCCCCCTTGTCTTCCCCAATCACTCTCCATTACTTGAACCCCATATCCTCCTTTAGAACACTTAACTACTATATGAAATGACCTTGCTTTCATTTATTCATTTACTATCTCCCTTCTCTAAACTGTAAGTAAGGTCCTTGAGGGCAGGAAGCTTGTTTATCTTATTAAGAGCTCTATTCCTAGAAATTCAGAAAGTGCCAAATCATGGCTGGCTGGTCTTCCAATGGTATTCACAGAATGAACAAGCATGTGCCAAAGAAGTCAGGGAATAGTGAGGTGCAGGTGGTTGAAATTCTAAGGAAAGGATTCAAAGAAACAAGCCTTATGTAGTACACAGAGGGGAAAAAGAGTAGGAGGAATGGCCACTACTAAGAACTAGGTTATCCCCACTGCCATTCTACCATCCCTTTCCCAAACGGGCCACAGAGTACCCGAGAGACCCAGCAGGTGCCTCTCCTGCCCTTGCCCACTGGTGCCCTCAGGCTGTTCATCTCCCAAGGCCTGGGCACCTCCAGCTCTTCTTCACCTGCCCTAACTGAAGCTCCCTTCCATCCCCACAGCCAGCTCAGGCCCACAAGCCTTTCTGCTCCTTTCCACATGAATTCAGAGAAAGGGAAGACACAGGGGTTGTTTTGTCTTTGTAGTCTAGAACCATCTTCAGCACTCCTCTCTGTGGAAGAGCCGTACTGTGCTCATTACCCTGACAGTATTACCAGACAAATCCTTCCTCTTAAGGCTCTGCATTCTCAGTGGAGAATACACGTGGATGCAACATGCACTGGTGTTCACAATTCCCTGAGCTCATGTCCCAGTTTTCTTTCTCCATTAGCACTAGAGTTCTGAAAGCTTAATTTTGTTATAATTTATTATGTCAATTGAGGATGGCCAAGGGAGAAGGAGGGGAATTCCTCTGCCACGAGAACATCTGTTTTGCTGGATAGCAAGATATAAATTATGACCTCAAATCTAGAGGAGAAGCTTATAGACCATGAGTCCAGTTTTCTAGTTTTATATGCAGGATACTAAGTCCTACAGAAGTTAAGGAACTTGCTTGTGACCACCAAATGATAAGGAACAGAACTGGGATGAGAATTTGGTTTTCTTGACTCCCAGGCCAGACTTATTTCAACCATACAATTTTCTTGAATTTGGCTATTAGCCCTTTGACCTCACTGAAATTGCTCTTTCAAGGGCCCATAATGGCCCCAAATCACCAAATATAATGTTTTTTTCTCAGTCCTTATCTGACCTGCCAATGCCATGGTACAGAACCCTTGCTTGTCAGCCAGAACTTCCTGAAGCATAGTCTCTCCCTGGGGCTCCACTGTGACAGGGTATCTGGGATGTCCTCCTGCTCTTCTGGCCCCCCAGTCCCTTTTGCCAGTTGGAGCTACCTGTGGGTCTACTGAAGGTAGGCCCCTCCCTCACTTCCATAATGGTGGCCCCTTCCTGGGGCCCTCCCGCTCCTGTCCATCTGCATACTCCCCCACAGCATCACATGCACTCTCTCAGCACTTGCCCTGCAGGACAGCTGAGCCCAATTCTCCTACTAGCCCCTTTCTCTTCTAAATGCCAGAACTACCTCCCAAGCAACCTGCTGAACATTTCCAGAAGGCTATCCGGTAGGACCTGAAAATCATGCTTGTGGTCTAACTTGCCTTCTTCCCCCTGCTATCTCCTTCCCTAGTCCTATGCTTCCTAACTTGATGGCACAGCTAAACACACACAGGGGTAAAAATGGAAGGAATTCTCTGATCGATTCTCTTCTCCCCATGTTCAACCAGACACCAACCATCATCTATCCTGCCTCCAAAATCTCTCCCCCATCCAACTCCTCATTGCCTTACCTACCAATTCCCTAGTTCAGACTATAAAAATCTCTCTCTGCTTTTAAGGCTCATCTCTTGCCTCCCACTGTCTGGCTCTCCTGTCTTGGCATCCTACTGTATTCAAAGCATATACCCCTTTGCAGAACCATCAGGGTCCCTAGAATTTGGCCTTATTCTTCTTTTCTGCTCTTTAATTCTGCTCGCTCATATTCCCACAAACTACAACTCTTCTGTTACACGAGACTGCCCACTACTTCCTAAGAGTGCCCTGCACATCTGGGTCCTGATTTTGTGTTTTAGTCCTTACTAGCTGTTCTTCCTGGAAGGTCTTAACCTTCTCGTCAGCATACTTATGGTGGTAAGTGACAGAATGCAAGCTCAAACCAGTCTATAGAAGAAGAAATTGGTTCACATGCTGCCAGGTCCACTGACTCAGCTTTGGAGAGTCCATTAATATCACTGGATGTCTTTCTGGCTTTCTCTCTTTTCTTCATTCCCTCCCCTGTCCTCCAATCTCTCAAAGCCTCAGCCTCTTCCATCATAAGCAAGCTTCCTCCTTGTAGTGGATAAATGGAGATGTGGAAACATGGCCATAGATAGCTCCAGGTGTTCATCATTCTAGCCCAGTTAGGACACTGCTGGGTTCCCAGTCTTTCTCATAGTGACTATTAAATTCCAGAGGAAGACTATGATTGGCCTTTTTTTTGAGACAGAGTCTCATTTTGTTGCCCTCAGTAGAGTGCCATGGTGTCACAGTTCACAGCAACCTCAAACTCTTAGGCTTAAGCAATTCTCTTGCCTCAGCCTCTCAAGTAGCTGTGACTACAGGCACCCACCACAACATGTTGTTGTTGTTTAGCAGACCCAGGCTGGGTTCAAACCCACCAGCCCCCGGTTTATGTGGTCAGCACCCTAACCACTGAGTACAGGCACTGAACCTGATTGGCCTATCTTGAGTCAACTTGTCAATCTCTAGGCCAATCACCTGGGAGAATGAATTCTGCGAATAGCAAGGCCTGAGTCATGAGCCCACTTCTATCTTCAAGCAGCAGGAGGCAGTGGGACCTATGGCTGTAAGACTACATGAGGGTCCCAAGTATGGCCCCGCGACCAAATTCAAACTTCACAGAACAAATCCCTTAAGGTATTTGTTCGGTAAAATTTGGATTCAGTCAAAAGGATCTGAAAGGACCTTTCACTGAAGGATCCGGAAGTCCACATATAGCCCTAAGGCTGCAGGCTCCCCACCCCACACTGTGCCCAATTATGAGGTTAATTTCTGATACCCCTAGAAATACACTAGCTCTTCACTGAACCTCTAAGCACCTGGAACAGTGCCTAACACATAACAGGTACTAGATAAATACTAGATAAATGAATAAACGAGTGGTTCGACTAGAATAAACGGTTACTAGTCTTTGGTGTTCCAAAAAATGAGTACAGCTGCTTTTAAATTCTTCTCACTGCAGAGATAAAAATAAATGTTAAGGCAAGAGCCCCCTCAGTGTCCTGTCCTTACCATTCTACCCCCAAATTTCTCTGCACAGGCTGCATCCTCACTGCTTTCCTGCTGCCTCAAGCAAGGAAATATAGATTCACGTCAAGATCGATCAGCTGCACATCCTCTCAGGGGCTTTGGTTCTTCTACTGCTTCCTCTTCCCTTTACCTTCAACTTACTTTCCCTTCTTCCCTTATAGCTTTTTCTTTACAGCTTCTTAATAGATTCATGTCCCCCTGTCATGTTGGCTAAATGAACAATAAAAATAAAGCCTTCTTTGGACCCCATATTCTTCTCTAACTTGATGGCACAGCTAAACATACACAGGGGTAAAAATGGAAGGAATTCTCTGATCGATTCTCTTCTCCCCATGTTCAACCAGACACCAACTATCATCTATCCTGCCTCCAAAATCTCTCCCCCATCCAACTCCTCATTGCCTTACCTACCAATTCCCTAATTCAGACTCTCTTCTCCCTCTTCTACTAGCCCGTGTTTCTTTCCAGGGTGGACGTGGGAGGCTGTCTACTCATGCTTTTGATTGACTTCCCCAATCCCATGCACTTCTTAACTCCTACTGCAGTGTAGCTTTTCTTCCACTATTCCACTAAAACTGCTCTTGCCAAGGTCACCAACAACTTGCCAGACCCAAGGGTCACCCGCTAGTCTTCACCTTATCTGACTAATGCAAAATCTGACTCAACTAACCACTTCACTATTTTTTGTTATTGTTGCAGTTTGGCCAGGGATGAGTTCGAACCCGCCACCCTCATATGGGGTGGATGCCCTAGTCACTGAGCCATAGGCGCCGCCTGTTTTTTGTTATTGTTACTGTTTTAAGACAGGGTGTCTCTGTGTTGCTGGGGCTAGAGTGTAGTGGCATTGCTCACAGCAACCTCAAACTCCTGGACTCAGGTGATCCTCCTGCCTCAGCCTCCTGAGTAGCTGAGACTATAGACATGCTCTACCATACTCAGTTAATTTTTTCTATTTTTAATAGGGACAGAGTCTCACTCTTGCTCAGGATAGTCTAGAACTCCTGAGCTCAAGTGATCCTCCAGCCTTGACCACACAGAATGCTGGGATTACAAGCATGAGCTACTGTGCAGAGTGGCTTGAAATCCTTTCCTCCCTTGATGCCTTGGGTTTTCTTTTCCATCTCTCAGATCACTCCTTCTCAGTGTCCAAGAGCTGGGGGTGAGGTGGCTGTGGCAGTGGGAGGAGGTGCATCCACTGCCTTCTCTCCCCTTCTTGCTCAGCCTGGTGAGGTCACCAACATCTATGGTTCTCACTGCCCATAAGCACCACAGAGTTCCAAACTGACCCTTCTCTTCAAAAGTGTCCAACCTCCTAATCCACTGTCATGGATATCCACTCAAGAAGATCCACAAGAATCATCAACATGACTGAATAAAATCATCATTTATCTTTCCACATCTGCCCTTTCTCTTGCATTTTTCCATCTCAGGGAATGGTAATGTCAGGCATATGGCCCAAACCAGGACTCCTGACTCACTCTTGCCTATGCTTTCTAAAGTTTACCTTCTCCTCAATGCCCATGCAACTGATCAGCAACATTATTTCATGGCTCAAATATCTCTTGAATCTGTCTCCTTTTCTCATACTACCATTACTTTAATTTAGCTCTTAGTCTTTTCGGGATCACAGAATAACTTTTCCTCTGATCTCCTAATGTCCAGACTGAACTCCCTCCAGATCAAGTAGGTAATCTTTCTTAAAAAAAAAAGATCTTTCAAACTTCTCTAAAGACGACAGGCGCATGGCCTACAGACACATGAAGAAATGCTCACCATCCTTAATGATCAGAGAAATGCAAATCAAAACTACTTTGAGATATTATCTAACCCCAGTAAGATTAGCCCACATAACAAAATCC